>JAESUZ010002789.1:0-25974 GCA_017311185.1 Proteles cristata cristata | reverse complement strand
ACTCCTGTATCCCTTGGGCAAATTCTTAGCAGTGCTACTGCTGGGTCATAGGGGAGTTCTATTGTTAACTTTTTGAGGAACCTCCATACTGTTTTCCAGAGGGGTTGCACCAGCTTACATTCCCACCAACAGTGTAGGAGGGTGCCCATTTCTCCACATCCTCGCCAGCATCTAGAGTCTCCTGATTTGTTCATTTTAGCCACTCTGACCAGTGGGAGGTGGTATCTCACTGTGGCTTTGATTTGTATTTCCTTGATGAGGAGGGATGTTGAGCATCATTTCATGTGTTTGTTGGCCATCTGGATGTCCTCTTTGGAGAAGTATCTGTTCATATCTTCTGCCCATTTCTTCACTGGATTGTTTTTCAAGTGTGGAGTTTGGTGAGTTCCTTATAGATTTTGGATACTAGCCCTTTATCTGATATGTCATTTGCAACTATCTTTTCCCATTCCGTCGGTTGCCTATTACTTTTATTGATTGTTTCTTTTGCCGTGCAGAAGCTTTTTATCTTGATGAGATCCCAGTAGTTCATTTTTGCCCTTGATTCCCTTGCCTTTGGGGACGTGTCAAGTAAGAAATTGCTGTGGTGGAGGTCAGGGAGGTTGTTTCCTGCTTTCTCCTCTAGGGTTTTGATGGTTTCCTGTCTCACATTCAGGTCCTTTATCCATTTTGAGTTTATTTTTGCGTACGATGTGAGAAAATGATCTAGTTTCATTTTTCTGCACATTGTTGTCCAGTTCTCCCAGCACCATCTGTTACAGAGGCCGCCTTTTTTCCACTGGATACTCTTTCTCGCTTTGTCAAAGATTAGTTGGCCGTACATTTGTGGGTCCAATTCTGAGTTCTCTATTCTATTCCATTGATCTGTGTGTCTGTTTTTGTGCCAATACCATACTGTCTTGATGATGACAGCTTTGTAGTAGAGGCTAAAGTCTCGGATGGTGATACCTCCCGTTTTGGTTTTCTTCTTCAATATTACGTTGGCTATTTGGGGTCTTTTGTGGTTTCATACAAATTTTAGGATAGTTTGTTCTAGTTTTGAGAAGAATGCTGGTGCAATTTTGATTGGGATTGCATTGAATGTGTAGATTGCTTTGGGTAGTAATGACATTTTAACAATATTAGTCTTCTGATCCATGAGCATGGAATATTTTTCCATTTCTTTGTGTCTTCTTCAGTTTCCCTCATAAGTTTTCTATAGTTTTCATCATACATATCTCCTATATCTTTGGTTAGGTTTATTCCTAGGTATTTTATGGTTTTTTTGTGCAATTGTGAATGGGATCAGTTTCTTCATTCTCTTTCTGTTGCTTCATTATTGGTGTATAAAAATGCAACCTATTTCTGTACATTGATTTTGTACCCTGCAACTTTGCTGAATTCATGGATCAGTTCTGGTAGGCTTCTGGTGGAGTCTGTCAGGTTTTCTACATACAGTAAAATGTCATCGGCAAAAGGTGAAAGTTTGACTTCTTTACCAATTCTGATGCCTTTTATTTCCTTTTGTTGTCTGATGGCTGATGCTAGGACTTCCAGCACTATGTTAAACAACAGCGGTGAGAGTGGACATCCCTGTCGTGCTCCTGGTCTCAGGGGGAAAGTTCTCAGTTTTCCCCCTTTGAGGATGATGTTAGCGGAGGCCTTCTCAAAGATGGCTTTTATGATGTATAAGTAAGTTCCTTCTGTCCCGAATGTCTCGAGGGTCTTTATTAAGAAGGGATGCTGTATCTTGTCAAATGCTTTTTCTGCATCTATCGACAAGACCATATGGTTTTTATCTTTTTATCTTTTCTTTTGTTGATGTGATGTATCACACTGATTGATTTGCGAATATTGAACCAGCCCTGTAACCGAGAAATGAATCCCACTTGAAAATGGGTGATAATTTTTTCTATGTGCTGTTGCATTCAATTTGCAAGTATCTTGTTGAGGATTTTTGCATCCGTATTCATCAAGGATATTGGCCTGTAGTTCTCTTTTTTTGCTGGGTCTCTGGCTTGGGAATCAAAATGATGCTGGCTTCGTAAAATGAGTCCGGACGTTTTCCATCGATTTCTATTTTTTGGAATAGCTTGAGAAGAATGGGTATTAATTCTGTTTTAAATGTCTGGTAGAATTCCCCAGGGTAGCCATCTGGTCCAGGGCTCTTATTTGTTGTGAGATTTTTGATAACTGATTTGATTTCCTCACTAGTTATGGGTCTGTTCAGATTTTCTATCTCTTCCCGTGTGAAATTTGGTAGCGAGTGTGTGTTTAGGAATTTGTCCATTTCTTCTAAGTTGTCTAGTTTGTTGGCATATAATTTTCCATAGTATTCGCTGATGATTGCTTGTATTTCTGAGGGGTTGGTTGTAATAAATCCATTTTCAGTCATGATTTTGTCTATTTGGGTGCTCTCTTTTCTTTTTGAAAAGTCTAGCTAGAGGTTTGTCAATTTTGTTTATTTTTTCAAAAAACCAACTCTTGGTTTCATTGATCTGTTCAACTGTTTTGTTTTGGTTTGGTTTTTTTGGTTGTTATGTTGTTAATTTCTGCCCTGATTTTTATTATTTCTCTTCTCTTACTGGGTTTGGGGTGCTCTTGTTGCTCTCCCCCTCTAGTTCTCTTAGGTGAGCTGTTAGATTTTGCACCTGCACTTTTTCTGATTTCTTGAAATAGGCCTGGAGTGCAATGTACTTCCCTCTTAGGGCTGCCTTTGCCGCATCCCATAGAGTTTGGGTTGCTGTATTTTCTTTTTCATTTGTTTCCATATATTTTTGAATTTCTTTTCTCATTGCCTGATTGGCCCATTCGTTCTTTAGTAGGGTGTTCTTTAACCTCCACGTTTTTGGAGGTTTTCCAGACTTCTTCCTGTGACCGATTTCAAGTTTCACAGCATTGTGATCTCAAAGTGTACATGGTATGATCTCAATTCTTTTATTTTTATGAGGGCTGCTTTATGTCCCAGTATGTGATCTATCTTGGAGAATGTGCCATGCGCATTTGAGAAGAAAGGGAATTCCATGGCCTCAGGATGTAGAGTTCTAAATATATCTGTCAAATCCTTCTGGTCCAATGTGTCACTCCAGTCCATTGTTTCTTCAGTGATTTTCTGTCTAGTTGATCTCTCCATTGCTGTAAGTGGAGTATTAAAGTCCCCTGCTATTAGCACCTTCTTATCTATAAGATTGTTCCTGTTTGTGATTGTCTTATATATTTAGGTGCTCCCATATTCAGTGCATAGACATTTACAATTGTTAGTTCTTCCTATGGATAGACCCTGTAATTATGATATAATGCCCTTCTTCATCTCTTGTTACTGCCTTTACTTTAAAGTCCAGTTTTTCTGATATAAGTATAGCTACTCCAGCTTTTTTTTGACTTCCAGTAGCATGACAGATATTTCTCCATCCCCTTACTTTCAATCGGAAGGTGTCTTCCCGTCTAAAATGAGTTTCTTGTAAACAGCAAATAGATGGTTTTTTGTTTTTTTCCATTCTTAAGCTCCATACTTTGAAAGCAACGTCCTTTGTGTAGGGCTGGAAGTAGGGTGAGGCAGGTAAGACACCTTGGGTGCAAAATTTAAGGAGACACTTATTCTCAAGGAAATTGCAAATGCAGGGATGGCACTTGAGAGTGAGTGCTACCTTAATTCCTATTCCCTTGGTAGCTCCCTTGCCCCAGTCATGTTGTTTTGCCTTTGCACTGGCCCAGTTACTCTCTCTTGTCTTGTCTCTCATCACACACTCACTTAAATCCTCATTTCTAACCCAGCAGGCTGCTCGCGGTTCCCTGAATTCACCTTATTCTTACCACTGTTACCGTAACACTTGTCTGAGCAGCCGATTCTTCCTGAGGCTTCAGATAATAATACAAGGACAGAAACCCAGAAAATATTGGTCTCATGATGAATCCCAAACAGCTAAAGGGCAGCAAATGTGATTCTTTTTCAAAATTTTATATTGATGAAATACATGTAAGATAGAACTTGCGATTCATTGTACCATTGAATATATTCAAATTATTGTATAATCATCACCACCATCCACTTACTGAATCCCTTTAATCTTGCAAAACTATGACTCTATACCTATTAAACAATAATACCTCATATTCCCCCTTCCCCTAACTCCTGGAAACCACCGTTCTACTTTCTGTCCTTATGATTTTGACTATCCTAGGTGTGTAGAATCATACAATGTTTGTCTTTTGTGATTGACTTATTAAACTTAGCATAATGTACTTAAGATTTAACCATGGTATATATAAGAATTTTCTTCTTTTAAGACCGAATAATATTCCATTGTATATTTATGTCACATTTTTAAATAGATTCATCTGTCTGTGGACATTTGGGTTGCTTCCACGTTGTAGCATTGTAAATAATACTGCTATGAACAAATATCTCTTTGAGACCTTTCTTTTAATTCTTTTGAGTATATACCCTGAAGGAGAACTGCTGGATCATATGGCAATTCTAGCAAGTATGTTTTAAGCCTAGCTCAAAGGCATTCATTTTGACAAAAGCTTTTGCATGTAAAGCAAACAAAATATTGAAATCCATCTTTTATTATAGTCATTGCCATAACATCATATCCATAACATATGGTCACTGTGGTGTAATTTACCTTAAAATACTTCAGCAAAGATAGTATGATATATATTTGTGCACATTAGTTTTAATCTACACCCTAGGGCAGTTGTTAAAATTCAAAGTTTTCTAATTGAGGATATTAATTCCAGGGATTATTCTCCCTTGAAAGACTCTAATCAGAAATCAACATTTCCAAAGCAACTACTGTAAGCCTAAAACTATCTTTATCTCAGATCAATATCACAGGCTTTGTTAATTAGCCTCATGGATATTAGAAATAATTTCTCACTGGTGAAATGCATGGTATTCAAGCAGTGTGCATTGGCTAGAATAATTGTTTAGGAAGCCCTGCCTCTTGCATGACAGGAGTCTAAGAATCTGATAAAGCGAGTAGCCCACAGCCCTTGAGAATGGCACTCTAGGCTTAGGATTCCAGACTGATGCCATTGTAGCCACTTATGGTAGGGACTTAGTTGTTCGAATATGACTAGAGATTTTAGTAAATTCAACGGCTCCAGTATTGCACATGTACCTCATGTGAACCTTTCATGCAGGATGCACTAGGAACAGCTAAAGGGTCACCAAACTGAGACTTCGCCAAACTTCCAGGACAGATTGTATGGCCACCTAGGTGTCTCCTTGCTATGAATGTTTATGCGAATGTTAGAATTTGGTCCGACACTTGCTTTTAAGGAGACCTATTGCCCCTACTTACTTATAAATGTTGAAGATTACTCCTATCCATTCAAAAATATCCTAAAATCTGTGACTCACTAGTTTGGTCAGGTCATTTTGTGGTTGGTGATTTATTGGAAGCAAATGGGAGGGTAGACCTGCCTGAGGAATCCTCATCCCATTTTGGACATGCTTGAATGCTTGTCACCCAGTAATCTTATCATCCTTGGCATCCATGCCCAAAAGAACTGGGAAGAAGTTGTCCCCATGGAACTACGTACTCCAACACTTCGATAATTTGTTCCCATATAATTGCCTCCACAATGCCCAGCAATAAAGCTCACATAAATTTAAAAATTCCATACAGATGAAAGGTGAAGGTAGAATGTTCTTCTACATTTTCCTTTTATGGTCATGGCCCTAGGGAATACAAGATTTTAGATGTACTAAGCACAAATGAAGAGAAACACTGCATATTAAAAGTGTGTCTGAAAGAAAAAACAAACATTTCATGGTGCCACAGTCAAGGATCATTGAATTATTTAAATGCAAAATCATAGAATTTTTATAAACAATTAAATGGAGAAAAGCAGTATATGGTTTGAGTAGTAGTTAACATTTTCTTTAATTGTTGAAGCTGGAACCATATTTTATGAGCAGCAAATTACAACAACGTAACATTCATGGTATAACTATAGAGTGTGAAGATTGATTTTCATATACTGCTTACAGAGTGAGTCTCATGGATTACTGTCATAATCAAATATAACTTGAAACCATATCAACAGGACACATTTTAATGATATGCACATAATTGCTATTGTGCTTGGTGGTGATTTAGCAGAAACGGTAAATAGATCACTTAAAAGATATAATTAGTATTATATTTACAGAGTTGAATTAATTTTTGTGCTTTTCTCTTCTTATTCTGATGCAGATTACAGATCTTGGAGAAGTAAGGCTGACAGTTTGCTCTCATCTTGAAACTGTTTCATGCACACAGAGAAAATGGCACCCCACTTAAAGCTGAGGCTGGGCTCAAACATATCAACATATGAGGTTCTATTGTCTCTTGTTCATCAGCCCTCTGGGTCTCAAGGTATAAACTCCTATGCTGCCTCTCCCCACCTTGGGATCTTTGTATCAGCTGTCAGACTGAGTTGTACCGTCAACCCAGTGAGTGTGGTGGCATTATGGGAAGTGTATCCTCCTGGGATACGGGGGAGATTACTAAGAGAAGGGAGAATTTGAAATTTGAGAAACAGTGGACCCAAGAGTGGCTCAAATAGGCCCTCTCTTCCCCTACTCATTCTTTGTTCAGTCTCCCCCCAAACCATCTTGGATACCATTGCAAGGAAAACATGAAATGAAATTGAACAGCATCCAGCAGAGCCCAGGCCTCAACCAACCTGCCAGCTGAATGCAGGCATATAAGTGATGGCCGGTAAGACCAGCAGAAGAACTGCCTGGCTGAGTCCAGTTCAGATTGTGAACAACAAAAATATCTGTTACTTTGAGACATTAAGCTTTGGGATAATTTGTTATGTCAGAATAGATAACTGAAACAGGCATCATGAATGTCATACAGGTATTTTAAAATATAGTAAACCCATGTCATTCATGAAGTGTGTGCCTTAGGCTCTTCTTGAATACATTATGGCACTTAAACTCACTCATAATATGAGGTCAGGTAGGACTAAAATATTTGAGCAGCCCTTTCAGACTTAAGATGATTTTTGAATATAATGTATTTATGGTCTATTTATAAAAGATCTCATCACTTCACATCAGCACCAACATCAATAGTTGCCATCATCCGAGGAAAGCTTTCACTAAGGAACAAAGTTTGCCTCTTACTAAAGCTTTCTGTGTAGATGCAGGAGAGAAGAACAAAACCACTTGGAGATGTGGTATATAGGTGGTCAGTCAGGCTTATTTATTAGCTAAGCATCTTTTCAATCTGGCCTTGTAGCATGGGTAATGCAATTTTGTGCCTTAGCTAAATTACAAATTATGAATGTCATGGACATTCAGGGTGATTCAGGAATAGCTGGAACCATGAGTGTCAAATCCACAAGTGGAAAGGGTAATAAACTGGGGTGGGTGCAGTTATTGTCTACTTAATATTCTGTCCTTCCCTCCCCAACTTTCTTCTTGTAGCAGAATGTCTTTTGCTTATGGAAAATCCATCCTGCATGGACTAGGTTGAGATGCCTCTTCCCCCTTGCCAAAGGGTTGAGCATGTGATCCGATCTGGCCATTCAGCAAATGCTGGGTTCCCTTGGAAAATGTTGGGAGCCTCTGATGGTTAGCCATTGGTGGAAGTCACGTATCCTTTCCCTATAATCCAACTCCCAGATAGGGATCCTACAGTGAAAGCAATTCTTAGACTAAATCTTACAAAAAGTACGAGTATTTAGTAGCAAGCAGCTCCAAAACACACTACTCAGTCTGTTCTGTAGTTTTAGGGAAGTTGTGTTCTTACCTACACACCTAAAAGAGCATCTGGCATGAGAGTCCTTTGTGAATGCCTCAATATGCTAACAGTAGGATAGGTCAGCCCTTTAAGTGGGCCTGGAGACAGTTCTTCTTGAAGTGGAGGAACATAGGGCAGTGGGGTTCCACCCCTTAAGGGCTGCCCGTGACATTAGACTGCCAATCTTGGCAGAATCCCCTGCAAGGGTGGTGGGATTTCTACATTATTTCTAACCATCTACTACTTTGCACAGTATTCATTTTACCTATATCATTTTTTCTAAGATTCTTTATGTTAATTAGGAAACATTTCATGTGTAGATTTGGATAATATATGATAAGTGCTATATCACCACATCTATTGCTGAATATTTTCTGTTTATTTGTCCACATTGAACTTTCCACGCTTTCTGTCCCTGCTTTCTGGCCTGGGAAACTGACCTGCATGGATTATATCAATGGACTTCCTAATCCTCTGGCTTCCAGTTGGGTCTGACTAATGGTGCGCCCAGTAGGTGACTGGGAAGAGGGAGGAGAGTAAGGGTAGGATATTTATTCCCCCAATTCCATCCCTGCAGGGCTGCCCCAACCTGGCTGTGACCTATCTTGAAGGTCACAGCTCCTGTCAATGTAGCAATCTACATGATTTTCGCCTTCCATCTTCTGGTAACTGATTCTTTCTCGCATTTCTTTGGGTCTAGGGTTGGTAAGAGACCTGTTGTTAACAACTCCTAAATACTATACTATTCTTTGAGATTTTCCTATATCCTGGTCACACCTTTGTAAACCATACTTCTAGTCAATCTTCCTTGAATTCTGCTATTTTGAGTGTGCATTTTCCCAGTGGGGAATTTGGGAAGGTACTGATTTGTGGTTAGAATACTTCTATGCTACTTACTCATTCCTGGGGTGTTGATTCCTGATTAGAAGATTTCAAATGCTAACTACTCCTAGCATGGAGATCAGACTTGATTTATACACATAGCTCACATTGTTCACACTGGAACATTTAAAAAATAAATTGTCACATAGATAGTTCAACACAAAACTTCTTGGCAACAGTGATTGATTAAAAAATGGAGCTTTCCCAGGAATTTTTGCCAAGACAAGTATTAAAGAGGCAACTTTTTGCTGTTGTTGTTGCTGTGATTGCTATATATAATGGCAAGTAAGCCTTGAACTTCTAATGGCTGTATCTTCCACCCAGAGAAGAAAGCTTACCAGAGACCAAAGGTCAACAAGAGACAGAACTGAGAGATGGATTGAAAGGGACAATTCCTGATTATATCATTGTATTCCTGGATCCAGGTATGCCTGAATCTGAAGTCTTCTCTTTGAACATCACAGTTATGAGAGGAAATAAATTTCTTTTTGGCTTGTGTATCTAAGCGAATTTGAGTTGGAGCTTATTTCACTTGCAACTGAATAAGTTTTTACAAATATATCAAGGGTATATTTTCTTTAAAAACATTTTTTAATGTTTATTTATTTTTGAGAAATAGAGAGAGAGAGAAAGAGAGAGAGAGAGAGAGAGCGTGAGCCGTGCAGAAAGAGAGGAAGACAGAATTTGAAGCAGGCTCCAGGCTCTGAGATGTCAGCACAGAGCCCAACGCGGAGCTTGAACTCATAAATTGTGAGACCATGACCTGAGCTGAAGTTGGATGCTTAACTGACTGAGCCACCGAGGCACCCTAAGGGTCTATTTCCATAATGTTCTTCTATCTTTGGGAGAAAAGACTGCACCTATACTGCTACTTGAAATGAGTTCAACCAATGCAGTCAACTGTTATATCTTGACAGAGGAGATGGAGAACCCTCCTACTGGGGGTCAGTAGGCTGGTGACATCATCATAAATTTGCACACTGATACTTCAACATTGCAGCTCTAGAAAATTGGTTCCGTTAGTGTGATGGAGGCTCATCAAGTTTTGGGGGAGGGGGGGCTTCCACTAGCCAGTTTCACAGAGACTGAGACATAAATCTAAAGTAAATTCACAATAGAAAATCGAACCGCTGAGAGGACCAAAAAGTTTGTCTCTGGTTGGTGTAGTCTCCCTCTTGGGAAATCTATTAAAAATGCCAAAGTATTATCCAGAAGGCTAATTGGAGAGCAAGGAATTTGAAGCAGACAGCAGGGAGTGAAGGCCTGGGGGTGAGGAAAGAGAGGGTCCCTTGCATGAGTGGAACAGCAAGTGTCTTCAAGCTGCAGCTGCCTAAGGCACTCATCCTCAGATGGGGGTTGTATCAGCTCCCTGTGGCCACTGGAACAAATCACCACAAACTGGGTGGCTTAAGACAAGAGAAAAGTCTCTCACAGTTAGGGAAGCCAGAAGTCCAAAGTCAGTTTCACTGGGCCAAAATCAAGATGTTGTCAGAGCTACATTCCCTCTGGAGGCTCTTGGGGAAAGTCTGTTCCTTGCCTTTCCCAGATTCTACGGGCCTCCCCGTTCCTTGGTTGGTGGTCACATTACTCTAATCTCTGCCTCCACCTTCACACCACCTTCTCCTCTGCATCAAATGTTCCTATGATTCCCTCTTACAAAGATACATGTGATGGAATTTAGAGCCTACCTGAATAACCCAAGATAATCTCCCCATTTCAAGAGCATTAACTTAATCACATCTACAAAGTCAACTTTGTCATATAAGGTAACATTTGCAGGTCCCAGGGATTAGGATGTGGGTATCTTTGCGGGGGCAGGGCAAGGGAGGCATTTTTAGCCTACCATGGGGTAGATCTGTTGAGTAGTGTGGAATGCCCCATTCTGGTTATTCTGGGCTCCTTTGCCCCTAGACAGTCATAGAGACACTGACTGATTCCTCCTTTCTGATTGTTCTTTTTCTACCCCCCAATCTGAGCATCCTTCTTCTACCATTAAAATCTTTTAAAAAAGAGTCTAATCCAATCAGCGTTTTCCAATCAGCTTTTTAAAGTTCCAGTCATATTCTATTTTTTTTAAATTTATTTTTTAAATTTATTTCTAAGAGACAGAGAGAGAGCGAGCGAGCAGGGGAGAGTCAGAGAGAGAGGGGGAGAGACAGAATCCAAAACAGGCTCCAGGCCCTGAGCTGGCTGTCAGCACAGAGCCCGACACGGGACTCGAACCCATGAACCGTGAGATCATGACCTGAGCCAAACCCAGACATTTAACCAACTGAGCCACCCAGGTGCCCCTCAAGTCATATTCTAGTCATATTCCATGAGACCATTATCAAAGTCTTTTTTATGGGATGTGAAGGTCCTCAAATATTTTCAGTCACAAGTTTACAGGGAATATATAGTTTATTTTGTGACTTAACTTCATCCCTTTCTGGATGTGCCTAAATGTCACCCCTCCATATATTGACTGCAACAGACATTTTGGAATATCGATTACCAAAATCTTTTCCCATCCATTCTGCCCTCCTTTGCCTCCCTATCCCAGTGTGCATGTGCACACACAGAGTTTCTTACATTTCTAGAAACTTCTGGATGCTGCTCCCACGTCTGTAACTCTTTGGCTTGTTTAGAGTTAGGCAGAAATGAATCTTTGCTTTTTATCAAATGTTAGTACAAATAAGATTTAGCTTGATTAACACTCCCAGCCACCTTTGAATTAGGTAGGGCTACAAGTATGTACAACAGGCACCCTTGTTATATTATGATTTTTTCCTACTTAGCATAGAACATTTAAAACACCTATGATGCTGGACAGCTTTCAGAAGATTATAAGCCATTCCTTCAACTGGGGCAGGCACGATAGCCAGGAGTAAACTGTTAGCATCTGTTTGAAAATTTGAAGGGTAGAAAATAGAACCAATAGATTTGACAAGTTCTTTATGTTCCGTGTATTGAGGTTGGTGATAAACAAATCTTGATTAAGTGCTTAGTTGTACTGTTACTGTGCTTTTGGGGACTCATGCTTCTCTTTATCAACACAGGGTAGATTTGATTCAATATTTAATGTGTAAACACATGGCTCAGTCTCATGGGTGACCACTTCTGGTCACCAGGCCCTAGTTGAGTGTAACATCTCCCTTCAACAGAGATCTTTGTATTGGTTTACAAAGGTTGAGGGACTTGTGCAACTTTTTTTTGTTCTTTTTTGCTACGTATTATTTTCTCTATTAAGTAGATGACTCGAATCATTCAGGTCACCTTGTAATACATAGTATAATAGTGTTTTACCTGTTGACAAAAAACAATTTCCAGAGAAAGCTTAACTGATGCCAACTTCTTGCTTAAAATATTCATCTGTGATGCCTTATGACTTACAGAATAAAGACTGAACTCATTTTCATGTATTCCTGCCTCTCTTCCACCTGCCCCCAGGAAACCTTTCCCATCTCATCATCACTAATCATTTGCTATTATGAAACGATCGCTGAGTATTAATTTCTACCTCCTTCTTTCCCTTCCTCCTCCCTCTTTCTTTCCTTCCCTTCAAACCCTCTTTCCTCTCTGATTACCCTGCTTCTCTCCCTCCCTTCTTCTCCTCCTTGTGCCTTTCCACAGCATACTCATAGGGCACCTCTACAGTCTGATGGACTCTGCCTGGTGTGGTAGGAGAGATGCTATCATCCGTGCAGCTCCTAGCACTGTGGGAAAGATGACCGGAAGCAGCACTGCTTACAGTATTTACACTGGTGGATGAATCATCCAACTTTGCTTGGGGAGATCAGTGATATATTCAGGGCAATGGTGACTTATATCCTGAGTTTGAAGGGCTCACCAGGTAGACAAAGCCAAGGCATTTATGATTGGCAGAGGCAACAGCACGAATGGAAGCACAGAGGTCAGAAACATCTTCCCCCCGTCCTTGCACGTGTATTTACTGAGTAGGTCTCAGAGATGCAGCACTAAACAAGAGAGATGATACCCCCCCCCCGCTCCAGGACAACACATCTACTAGTGGTGGAATGGCATGTGATCTGCTGAGACCAGCATGTCTCAAATGTGTCCAAGGACACCCCTGTTCCCACAAAACACTTCACACAATGTTCAGGAAATGTTGCAATCTCAGTATTCCCTCCTGCTGGAGATTCACAATGTACAATTTCACAGTCAAGACCCTGGGAAGCCCTACATCAAGAAACCTGTTATCTTCATTTACTCAGCATTTCCCAAATGCGTTTAAGCAGGGGAGCCCTGTCTTAAGTAGTAGTTATTAATATCACACAAAGCTAGTTTTCTAAATGAGGCTCAGCAGGAAATACTCAAGTGTTCCATTTTTCCAACCTCTTTACCTATTATGTCAGTTACTTATTTTCATAATAATGACACATAAAAACAGTCACAAAACCAGGGTGGCGTATAATAATAAGCACTTCATGCTTGCATATCTGGGGTGGTTGGCTAGGTGGCTCTGGTGATCCTAGCTCACCTGGCTCAGATGGCTGGGGTCTGATTGGCCTTTGTCTGGAGCAACTGGGGAGAACTGGTGCCCTGCTTGTCTCTCCGTCTCTGGTCGACTAGCCCGGCCATAGTTTTTCGGTAGCGACTGAAGAGTAAAAGGCAAGTGGAACTATGTAGGCACATTTTTCAGATCACTGCTTTGTCGAGTCTTCTAACATCTCAATGTCCAAAGCAAGCCTCAAGGCCAAGTCCAGAATCAAAATGGCCAGGGAAGGGGGGCCCTGCAAAGTTATATGTCAAAGGGTGAGGAAACAAGAAGGGGGAAGAATTGAGGCCGCTTGAGTAATAGGCCGTAGCTTCCCAGGGCCCCAGGTCAGGTATCCCTCTTCCATGAATCGTTTTCTGACTTCCTCAGCCCCATACCCATTTTTACCTTCTGAGATTCTCTACTGCACATCCAGTCCTTACTTCAAAGTTGAGTGTTCTCTGGAACCCTCATGAATTCTCAGCTTGCTTCACGTTGGCTCCCACAGTTCAATGACAAATCCTTTGAGGGTAGACACCATATTTTATACTTCATTTGTACTTCCCAGACCACCTAGCACAGTACTAGGCATGCAGAAGACTAAAGACTAACTGAAGTCAGAGGTCTCATTAGAAGCATGGGAGCCAGAGCCCTAGTCAGGCTGCAGCCTGGGGGCCACCCAGGTGCTACCACCTAGGCTGGAGCCCAACTATTGGGCCTGGACCAGCTCCAGGAGGGTTGGCTCTTGCATCAGGCAAATGTCAGAAAAGCCCTGCTGCAGAGCCCGAAAGTGCCCCCGTGCACGTGCTTCTTTGCTACTGGTGTGTTCTCAACACTTGCAAGGACTCTAACCACTTCCCTTGAACTTCGGGCCGTACACGAACCTCACCTGTCTTGTGGTAGTGTTGCTCCTAAATTCAGGCCACTCAGCTCATTCCTTCCTGTCTCATTGTGGTCTTCCTGTCTCTTCTGACTGTGGGGGCCTGAAAGCCTGATGTCAGATTCCTTCCCTGGCTGCAGATATCTCTGACCCCACAGTTGCATGGCTGGAGAGGAGTAGTGGTGTGAGCAAAGTAATCTGGATCTGTGCACCTCAAAGAAGTGACCATGGACTGCAGCTGGGGGCTACCCAGCGACAGCCTGACCCGGGGCCCTGGGTTCCCTAAGAGCTGGTTAAAAATGCAGACTCTCCTGAACCAGACTCGGCATTTTAACCAGATCCCTGGAGGCACAGCCAAGTCTGAGAAGCAAGATGGAGGAGAACCAGCACCTGGTGACAGCTACCCAGCCCCCAGCTCTGTGACTGGGCCGAGCCACTTCACTTCTTTGTTTTCTCACCTATAAAGTGGGGGAACTGGACAAACTGATCTCTCTGATGTTCAATTTGCTGTGTTTAATTATGCTTGCAGTAGTTCAGACTGCTTTGTTTGTCAGATAAGTACAAAGGTGTGGAGAATGGCTGAAAATTATATTCTGCACAAAGTCGAGAACTTTTAGAGCTAGAAGGAACTTTATTGAACGTCTCCTCTAGCTCCCTCTTGTTCTACAGAACAGGAAACAGGTTGCACAGCCACTTCCGGTCAAGCCTTGCTAAGGAGACCGTCCATCTGCTGTCTGAACCCTCACTGCACAAAATGTGGTGCCCAGACCAGCAGCATCACTGTCATCTGGGCATGTGTGAGAAATGCAGATTCTTGGGCTCCAGCCCAGAACTTCTGAGGCAAAATCTGCATTGACCAAGTCTCCCCAGGTGATCTGAATGCTTGCTGCCGTAGCCACTGGAAATGCTTGAAGACAAATGAGGCCCCGAACAGAAATGTCATTTCACAGGCAGTAAGAGTGCTGGCCCCAGAAGCAAAGAAACCTGAATTTGAGTATCAACATGACACTTCCAACTCTGTGGTTTTCAGGAAGTTACTTAATCCTCTGTGAGCTTCAGTATCCTCTTCTATAAAATGTGTAAGGCACTTAGTGTGCTGTCCAGCACTTGGGAAGTGCTTCATAAATGTTAGGACAACAGGGCTTAGTGATTAAAGGCACAGATTCTGCATCCAAAGTGCCGGGGTTTATAATTCTTACTAGCTGTGTGACATTCTGCAAGTCACCTAACCTCTCTGTGCCCCAGATTCCTTACCTGCAGAGTGGGAAGAACAAGAGGATTGTGATGACAATTTCATGGGTTAGTATCTGTAAAGCATTTAGACAATGTCTGGCATACAGTAAGCGCTAAGTGTCTGTTAAAAAGTTATAATATTATTATTTGATAGATTCGGTGAAAGGAGGAACTTCAAGCATATATAAATTTCCTTGACCTTCAACAAGAGAGGGGTCTACTCTCTCACGTAAGGGACGTCAGGAAGTACGCAGCACTGTGCTGGCATTCTAGTACCATTAGGACCCAGACACCTATCTTTTTGTTTGCATCCTCAACATGTAGATTCTGTCCTCATGGGTGAGGAAGGCCCTGCGGCTCTAGCTCACATGTGCCTGTAGCAGGGTGGCAGAAGGGAAAAGGGGCTCTGTATTAGTTACATATTGCTATATAACTAGTTGCCCTAAAATGTGGGAGCTGGAAATAACAAACATTTCTTATCTGAGAATCTGTGGGCCACAATAGGGGGAAGCTTGGCTGTGTGGCTGTGGCTCAGGGTCTCACAGGGTGCCACTAAGGCATCAGCTGGGGTGGCAGTCATCTCTCGGTTCAAGTCAGGAGGCTTTCCTTCTAGCCACTTACACGGTTGTTGGCAGGGTTTAGAAGGTCCCCTTCCAAGCTCACTTATGTGGGTTTCTCCATTGGGCAGCCTCATGACTTGAAAGCTGGCTTCTCCCATTAGAAGTCCAGCCCACACTCAAGCAGGGGGAACTGCACAAGGGCCTAAATACCAGGAGGTAGGCCGTCACCGGGCCACCTGAGACTCTGCCTGGCACAGGCTCTTCCCAGGGACTCAGCTTCCTTCAAGCTGCTTTCCTTCAAGCCACTTTTCCTTTTAGCTCACAAGCGAAGACTAGGTCATGTAGCGAGATCAAGTTGCAAGAGAGGCTAAATAATACAATCTTTCAGCTAGTTGCATTTCTATCCTGAATTAAAATCAGAGTTTCATTACCGAAGAAGAAAGGGTTTGGAAATGGTGAGATGACTTTCTACAGCCTTTCTATAGACGCGTGGGTCTGAAGGTCTGGCCTCCTGACCATCAGCATCAGCATCACCCGGGAAACTGGTTACAAATGCAAATGTTCAAGTCCCACCCGGGGCTTGCTGGCTGAGAAACTGGGGGAAGAGCTTGGTGACGTGTTTGAGCAAGCTCTCCAGGGGATTCTAAAGCAGGCTCAAGTATGAGAAACACTTCCAAAGCAGACAAGCTACCTGACATTCATATGAATGTTTTAATAAAACCTGGTTTGTTTATAAGCACCAACAACTTGTCTTTAGCAGCAATCACGAACTAGGAGGCTTTTTAAAATGAGGTGGGTACTACTAATGATTTCATTACAATTCACTTTGTTGTTTTCCTCTTGAGACTGCATAGGATTTTATCAGGTGATAAGCTCCACTGTACAGATAAAGCAAAGAAGGTCATGAATAAAGTTTCCTTTATGGTGAGAAATGAACTATAGTTTCTCGGTGGCTAGAATTCCATACCCAAATGCTAGAACCATAGCAGAGATATGTGATGGACCACTTAAATGACCGAATCCAGAAAAGCTGAATGTTTTAATCAAAACTCAAGAAACAATAAATGAGAGCAGGCAATAAAAATTGGGTGCTATGGGGGGTGCCTGTGTGGCTCTGTTGGTCAAGTATCTGACTTTGGCTCAGGTCATGATCTCATAGTTTGTGGGTTCAAGCCCTGCACTGGGCTCTGTGCTGACAGCTCAGAGCCTGGAGCCTGCCTTGGATGGTCTCCCTCTCTCTCTTCCTCTTCCCTGCTCATAGTGTTTCTCTCTCTCAAAAATAAATAACACACGGGGTGCCTGGGTGGCTTAGTCGGTTAAGCGTCCGACTTTCGCTTAGGTCATGATCTCGGTTCGTGGGTTCGAGCCCCGCGTCGGGCTCTGTGCTGACTGCCAGCTCAGAGCCTGGAGCCTGTTTCAGTCTGTGTCTCCCTCTCTCTCTGACCCTCCCCTGCTCAAGCTGTCTCTCTCTCTCTCTCTCTCTCTCCTAGAAATAAAATAAATAAATAAATAAATAAATAAATAACACACATCAAGAAAAACAAATTAGGTGCTATGCTCTGAATGTCTGTGCCCCCTCCACCAAATTCATATGTTGAAAACCAACCCCCAAGGTGGTTGGGCCTTTGGGAGGTGATAAGGTCATGAAGGCAGAGCTCTCATCAATGGGATTAACGCCCTTCTAGAACAAGGCCGAGAGAGCCCCCTTGCTCTATAGCTCAAAGGGAAGCGGGTTCTCACCAGACACTAAATCTGCTGGCACCTTGATCTTTGACTTCCCAGCCTCCAGAAATGCAAAAAATAAATCTGTGCTGGTTACAAGCTCCCCAGCCTCTGGTGTTCGGTTGTAGCAGCCCAAACAGACTGAGACAAGGGGAGACTGTAAGAGCCCCCAAGCGGACTGTTGGGAGGGACACACATGGTGTGGAAGACAGAACATGGGGTCTGCAGCCCAGTTCCACCTGTCCATGCACCCCTATTTCAGTAAGATTCGGGACTGCCAGCTCCATTTTTCTTCTAAATAGAGACAATCACAGGTACAGGGTTATTTGACAGGTGCGAGAAAATTCTCTGGTGTGCTCCATATAGAGCACTGAACTCAATCCCTAGCACATATTGGCGGTCGACAATATGATGTGGTCTCGTCTTTCCCTTTATGTAAATAATGTGCAGACAGATGATTCACAGCCATAATACTTTTAAGTCGTTTCAGAACTTATGAGGAAATAAAGTACTCTAAACTTGGTTCTGATTTCCTTATAAGTCTGTATTTTCTTTTGTTTTACTCCATTTCTCCTCATGATGCCAGTTTACGTCAAGTGACACGATTCTTGCTCCATTTAGTGTTTACCGTTAATTGTTATTTTCTCTTTATTGTTGTTACACTCTGGTTTTGCAAATGGATTTTGCCATTTAAACACACGGGTTCTTCTTTGTTTTGTTTTGTTCTGTTTTGTTTGGCTCTCCTTTGAATAAAACATCCCTGACAATCCCTTGCTTTTGAAGAGCTGAGGGGCGCAGTCGGAATCTATCATTTTAGGTGTTCCTCTACCATAGGAACGGTGACCTCACGCTGAGGCGACACACTGCTGAAAACAGTCCCATGTCTTCCGATTCCTGCGTGTGCGTGTGCGCGTGCGTGTGCGCGTGCATCGGGGGAGCACTCTCTGCTCCAGCAAAATGCATGACCTCCCTCTTCAGCTCCTAGTGTGAACTGTCTGCCACTGTGGGGGGAGGCCTGGCAACTCCCGCCCCGGAAGGGAGCCGTTCTGTTTGCTGAATGCATGGCCCCTTCTCTCCAAGTGGGACTCGATGGTGGCACAGAGACCCTGAGGAAGACTCGACAGTGAACATTAGTGCGCCTTCTGCGGGCACTGGGCCCCAGGGGGGCGGCCATCCAGAAGCCCCAGTCTTTGGCCCCCTCTTCTCTGCCCTGGTTTCTGCCTGGCTTTAGCTCTGGTCCTTTGGTAGAGTTGGCGCATCCTCTGCAGAAGAAAGGGCCTTTCCTGGGGGGCTGTGAGTCGTGTTCTTTATAGGTTTTCCTTGTGACGAGGAGAGTGAGCTAGAAGGGCGTCTGGGTGCCGTGTGGGAGCAGCCTGTCCTTGGACCCTGTGTGTCACCTTAGGCTCTGGTATTAGGCAGGGTCCAGTCAGGGAACAAAAGCCACACGAGTTATTTGAACAGTGAGGATTTCGTATGAAGACCTTATTAACCAGGCACAAAGTCGTTAACGAGGGAATCAAAGGATAACAGAGGAGCTCTAAGGTGTCACGGGGGGGGGGGGAGAGCAACTGCAGGAAGCAGCTCCCACCCTTGAGGCTGAAGGAACAAAGGAAGGCTCTGGAAATAGACCAGCTGAGAAACTTAGAGGAGGGCCCCAAACTGCTGCAAGTCTGACTTCTGAGGAGGGGCGTCTGCTCGGCTGATGCTGACCTCTCTAAGCTAAGGAGGGGCTTGCGGGGCTCAGCGCAGCCCCCTGAGGAGTGGGGGTCCTGCTGGCAGAGCTGAACAGTGAGCAACTGGCAAAGCAGAAATGTGGTTCGTGGAGTCCCGGCCCTGCCATCACGGAGCAGAGCGTGGAAGGGCGGGTTTGGAACTGTGAGTGGATAGATGAGTAACTGGACAGTGACTTAATAACTGGCACAGGGCCTTTTTTCTTTCTTCTTCTTCTTCTTCTTCTTCTTCTTCTTCTTCTTCTTCTTCTTCTTCTTCTTTTTTTACAAATGAACAAGTCCTAGGGCAGCGTGTCTCAACTTCAATGTGCACACGAGTCACCCAGGGACCTTCTGAACGGGCAGTGGGTCTGGGGCAGGGCCCAAGATTCCGCATCTCTGATGGGCTCCCGGGGATGTTCCTGCAGGAGCAGCGAGACCCTAGGAGGCCTTGAGGCACAGGAAGGATCCTTCCTGTCAGGTGCAGAGAGCAGCCCTGTGCCGCCCTCCTTCCACGCCTTCCTGACTCTGGGCCTTTCTCATGTCTCTCCTCCACATCAGATGCGACAGGACCGTGGGGGCTTCCGGGGATTCGTAGGGCTCCCAGGTGAAAGCCTGGCCGCTTCTAAGTAGCAATAGCATTTTAAGCTGAGCCATGTCATGCCTTCAGTCAAATCAGGAGGGGGCCCTATTGATGGCTGCCAGCTTGCGATGAGCCTACAGGGTATTTATTCTCTGATTTTCTGTTTAAGAGGTAAAGAAGCAGCTCGAACGCGCACATGATCTCTACACAGGCTCTCGGTTCCATAGCCACATTTTTCTAAGGAGATCATCCTGCCAACTTAGTTTCAGGAGGGAGCAGATTGTCCTCGAACAGCTTGAATTACAAGACCATGCTTCATAAATCAAAGGTATAACGAACAGGGTCGCAGCCTTAGGCAAAGCAAATGGGAATATGGGAACGTCTTGAGAAAACAGGAGCCAAGTGATTAACTCAAGGCAGCTGGGGTCAACACCAGCTCTTGGTGGCTTTGCTCTGAGATCTCAGATTGGTGTTGAGCTCCTGGCTGCACGGGAGGCCCTAGCTCCCAAATTCCCTCTATGGTGGCGACTTGAAGCTGGCCTTTTGCTTTCTGATCACAAATGAGCTTACGGAGGAGAATGGATACCAAGGTGAGTGGGCAGCTGAAGATAAATCCTGCGATTCTGAAACCTCAAGCTGCAAAATACAAGTTATTTCCCACCTGGGTCACGTATGCTTTTCATGATGGTGTCCCCAGGGAAACTTCCTCCCGGCCCCTGAAGTTACAGGGTTTCAATACATTCTCCCCTTCACGTACTAAGATTTTATGTATGATCTCTTGCAGCCTTCTTAAATAGGAGCCGAGTGACTTTTTGTGGGACTGATTTTGCAGTGACAGAACTGAGCAGAGAGATGTCAAATGACTTTCCAGGGTCCCAAGGCGGCAAAACCATTGATACAGTCCACTGGCCAAGAGAGATCAGTGCTCCACTCCAAAGACCCTGGAAATACGGCTGCTTCATTCTGGTGCCCATCTTTTAAATCAGGGGTCAGCATACTTGTTCTGCGGAGGACCCAATAGTAAATATTTTTGCCTTTGTGGGCCATATGGTCCCAGTTGCAACAACTCCACTCTGCCACTGCGGCATGAGAGCAGCCACAGACAACACGCAGCCAACACAAGTTTATTTATGAAAACAGGCAGAGGGTTAGATTTGGCCAGAAGGCCGTTATGTTGCCAACTCCTGCTTTGTGCCAATGGCAAAAGTGGACAACATGATACACGCACCTGATTTAACTCTTAAAGGAAAAGAAAAGGGTAAGGAATATGAAACAGAGTGGAAGCGGGGAGGTGCCAGGGAGACACAGCCAGGTGGGAAGGAAGATTGGGAAACCAATGGATGAAGTGAATGAAAGCAGACAACAGGTGAAAAGAAGGAGAAACAAGAAGGAAGAACTATTAAAACAACTTCCCATTTTGAGACCAATAAGATAATAGAAAAGTAAGTTTTGAGCCTTACCCAGAGCTGTGGGAGAGCCAATAAGATTTTATCACCGTTTTTCTGTGTAAGATGAATTTACTTTCCCCAAACCATTTTATTTTCAAATGACAAACTTAAGCAAAGCAGGCTCAATGAAGTTTGCAATATTAAATCACTGTCAAGTTATGCCTCTGTAAAAAGAATTGTCCGGCTGACTGTTAGCTGGCTAACAACAATTTAGAAATACATAATTTATGACCAGGAATGATGAAATCTAGAAAATATTTCCTAGGAAAGAAATAATGTTTTCGCTGCCCGATAGCAAAACAAGTCTTTTGTTATTAATACACTGATGCGATGACGTCTTCACTATTTCAAAGATAAAAGGGTATCTTTTTTTTTTTTGGTAGATGTCAAGGGCCTGCTATTGCTAAAGCTATCATAAAGTCTTGGAGACAGTTCTTATTGTTTTGCAAACATATCCTCCTTCTACATACTTTGAAAGCTGATTTCAGATCTCTTTAGAGAAGCTTTCTTCTTCATAGTTTCCTTACTGGCTTTATTGCTTTCCTGTGCCAGCAAGCAAGCTATCTGAGCCAGCAGCACAAAGACTCAAAAACATGTGAAGACGCAATTCATGCTGTTAACTTTAGAGAATGTGTTTTTCTAAAAACACAGGAATGTGGGGGCTGGGAAACTGCATGACTACGGACAGCGAGGCGAATCAAATAGGACTTTATGGTTTTCACTCCTCCACATTAGAATTCTGGAGAATGCCATGTGTCCAGAAGTCCTGTGACTGTTGATGTCTCCTTCCACTGGGGGCAGTGGGGTGCAGGGGGTATGGGCACTGGCTCTAGAGACAGACCCCCTTGGCTTGACTCACAGCTCTGCCGACTTACAGGGTAGGCAATATTAAAACAGCTTGTGGCTCACCCTGCTCATCTGGAAAATGAACACGACGATGTCACTATCCACCTTAAAGAATCTTTTCAAAGACCGAACGAATTAAAATATATGTGAACACTTAGGCAGGTGCCTATAGAAAGACCGCAATATATGTTACCATTAATGAGGGATGGAGAAAAACTGGATTTTCTTATGAACGTTTGTCACCTATGGAATGGTGTGTGTGGTTTTCTTTGTTTGTTTGTTTGTTTCCAACCAGACTGTTAAATACTGGCAATGTATAGTTTCATAATGTACAAATGTAATTTACGCAAAATTGTTATGACAATTTTTGTGCTGAGGCAATATTGCAGCTAGTGAGATTTTAATAAAGGACACTTACTGCGGGTTGAAAGTTGCCATGACCTTAACGAATTGGTAAGTGAGAATGATTGTATTTAAGGGTTGACTTGAGCCCAAATATCTCCTCTCAGCTCTAGACCCCTTTTGGATATTAAAGGTACCTCAAACTCAAAGCACCCCAAACTCATCTCAAACTCAGTCCGATGCCAGGGAACCCTAACTCAGTGGATACCTCATTACCTGCCCAGTTTTGCAAACCAGAACCTTGTAGTCATTGACCATTCCCTATCTCTCATCATAGTCAACCCACTATCTTGCCAATTTTAGTTAAATAACTCTCAAATGTGGGCATATCTTTCCATTACAATTATAGAGAACCAATGGACTTCAAGCTATAAATACCTCACATAGACTACTGTTAGCCTCCTAATTGGCCTGCAACCATTTGTTCTTTGCTCTCATTAAATCCATTCTTCATAAAGCCCAGATTCAGTTTTATTCTTGTAACTGACATCCACTTAATCAACCTGCTGGAGTCACCAGTGCTTCCCATTTATTCCCTCTGTAAAAATACACAATCCATGCCATGGTGCACTAATTGCTCCTTGCTGGTAGATTACTCTCTAGGATGATCATATATTTCTGCTCCTACAGGTTGACCTGTATGTTTACTGAGAGTCGCTAACCTGTTTTTGTCAGCTTTTAAAATAATTACCTCATTTAATGAAGTATTATGTAAGTTGATGAAATATGGACACATTCATATTTCAGAGAATGCTTTTCTCTGAAAACTAGGTTGAATGCTTTGAGGAGACTCAATAAAGGCAGATTGTTATAAAGAATATTGTCCAATTAAGTATTATGAGTGAGAAATCTGCAAAAGATCTCATAAAACTAAATTCAAGAAGAGGATTCTGCACTCAGAAAGTTTTGCAAATGTATTTTAGTTCTTCCTTAAAAGAAACTGAAATGGAAAGCTGTAGACAACTCCTTAAAGATGAGAATGAGGCCATAGAAAGACATTAATCTAACCCAAACTTAAAGACAAAGTCTTGAATCTTTGTGGAGAGACTGGGGTATGAATGCTCATTTCAAACAAAACATTAAAGGTATTCATGCATCATTTTTAATGATTCTTATTTTATGGAGCTTTTTTAACTAACTGCCTAATCTTCTGTATGGATCACATACCATACTTTGAACTTGATGTATTTAGATTCTTCTCTGTTTATTTTGCATTATACATCAAAGTCCTTAAAATGGCCAGCAAGGTCTGGCCTAGGCAAATTGGCCCGACCTCATCTTGAAACCTCAAGGTCATCTTAAAAGTTGCCTCCCCCTCCCCCAACCCTGTACTAGCCAGTGCTGCCTTTTTCCACAGGGACTTTCCATGTACTGTTCTCTCTGCCCTGAGCACTCACCCCTTGGTTCTTCATCCCTTAGGGCATTCCCTCCCTGAGGAGGTCAAATCCCTACGGTGGATGTTTTCGTTAAATCACTTAATTTTTCTTCCTAGCTTTTAGCACGGTTGCAGTGTTATGTTTGTTCTGGGGTTACCCGACTCAACTCTGCTATATTAGTTTCCCAGGACTGCTAAACAAGTTACCACAATTGGGTGGCTTAAAACAGCAGAATTGTATTCTCTCACAGTTCTGGAGGCCAGAAGTCTCAAAGCAAGGAGTTGGCAGGAACGTGTTCCCTCTGAAGGCTCTAAGAGAGAGTCCTTCCTTGCCTCTCCCAGCTTCTGGTGGCTCCTGGCTCTCCGTGGCTTGTGCTGCATCACTCCGATCTGTGCCTCCATCTTCACGTGACCTTATTCTCTGTGTCTGAGTCTTCCTCTTGTCTCTCATAAGGACACTGAGTAGATTTAGGACCCTCATCCAGGACGATCTCACCTCAAGAAACTTAATTAGATCTGCAAAGACCCTTTTTCCAAATGAGGTTGTATTCACAAGTTCCACGTGGACATGGCTTTTCGGGACCACTATTCAACCCACCAGATCTACCTGCCACCCTAGACTCTAAGTTTCACAATGGCAGAAATTGTATCAGTCTTTGCCTATTGTGATGTTGGACTTATAGTGGGTCCTTAACAAATATGTGTACTCTGAAAGAATAACTGGACCTCCTGTGTAGTTTCTAAACTGGTGAAAATTATTTATCAGTTAAACGGTAGTGCTGGATTACTGAAAGGCTAACACAGATATATTGATCATGTTTTTTAAGAAAACAGAATTCATTCATCTCTATAAAAAATTCTATTGCTCTGCAAAGGAAGTGCCTGCTATTCCGTAAGTGTACCAAGCCCTCTTTTCAAATCAATTTGCCACCTATTTCATAATCCTTTGAAATAAAGCTTTAAGATCTAAGATAGGATTCCTTCTGGTTTATTATCCTTCATTTAAAATTTAAAACAGGGTCTGTTTACACTAGCCCAGTTAGCTTTCAGTGTTGAAGAGAGAGCCATGGGGATAGCAAGAGGAGAAAAGGAGTGACAGGAGGCGATACTAACAGCTAGGAACCACACTGTCTCGCAAATGCAAATATCCCACCATAAATGTCCTTTAAATGGAGTATCGTAGACTTATAGATTTCTTGACAGTGATGCTGCTTGTTATGACTATT
This sequence comes from Proteles cristata cristata, assembly GCA_017311185.1. Classification (NCBI taxonomy): domain Eukaryota; kingdom Metazoa; phylum Chordata; class Mammalia; order Carnivora; family Hyaenidae; genus Proteles; species Proteles cristata. Next base: position 907 of record JAESUZ010002789.1, on the reverse strand, counting down.
AGAGCTCCTAATAATACGTGGAAGTTTCACTTAGGGACAAAGAGAAATAAACATCAGTGATTCCAAAGTACACCTCCCTCCTGAAAATCTGAAGTTCGGGCCTCCCAAATGGCCCCAAATTTTATGAAAATTTTTGCCTTTGAGTTAACTGTGGCACAGCCAGGGTGATTTCAGCATTGGATTTATACATCTTGTAATTATAGAAAAATACATACTATAAGTTACTGGGTAAAAGCTGTGCCTAGGTTTCCAGATGTTAGCTAGCACTGTGGAACGTAAGAGAACAACAAGAGAGGCAGCACAAATAGTAGAGGCGTCATTTAGTGACCACGTTCAATAAAGTAGGTCCCTATCAGGTGAGGTGAAGGCTGACTAAAAGTCAGTCACAGGATCAAGGAGTCCTATCCTCTTCCTGATGAAAAGCAACAATCGATTTCTATAAAGTTTACTTTTGGCTGATGGATATGGGAGCGGGCTATTAACTTCTTTTCATTCCCAAGAGCTACAGAGAGGAGGCACTTGGAAACCAACCAGGAAAGGCTATAATGTCCATTAGCAGATAATGACACCAGCATTTAGCATTTCTTAAGCATCTAGGTGGTCCCAAGCACTTAACCTGTATTATTTCAAATCCTCACAACAACCTGGCATATCAGAGACGCCTAGACTCAAGTTATAAACAGGGGAACCAAGGCTCAGACAAGTTAAGAAACTAGCTCTAAGTCACACAGATAGCAGATGCCTCTTAGGGCTGGAATCCAGACTGCCTGCCTCCAAGGCCATGTTCCCGACTTTGCCAAGCTGCCTCCCAAGGTTTTCTCTCTAAGGACAAGTGCTAGTGCTTTGGTGACTTGTTGCTCAGACAGCTTCAGATAGTCTCTTGCTTTGCACACTGAGGGATTTGTAC
>JAESUZ010002788.1:0-207239 GCA_017311185.1 Proteles cristata cristata | reverse complement strand
CCAGACATTAGCTGGGTGGTTGTGTTAATGACAAGGGTAAAGTGCTCAGGTTCTAGAGTTAGAACGCGTTGCCTCACATTATAGCTGTGCCCCTCTCTGGCTGTGAGACTACACAAGTTATTTAATCTTTCTGGGACTCAATTTCTTTCTATGTAAAATGTGAGTATTCTACCCTAGTTTTGCTGTTGGGATTCTATGTACTAAATGATTCAACTATAAAATGTGTTAAAGAGCTTAATACAATGCCAGACAATCAGTAATCAGTAAAGTCAGCTAACATCAGTATGCAGAGTCTCAATGAACATTTTGCAATTGAATGACATCTCATCAGAGCATATTAGTTAGGTACCTAATAATTATGTCTAGAACACTGAGTCCATTCACATTGAAGTTACATTGAAAGTGTTTTAAACATGATAGAGTAAAAAACAATCCCCTTAGTGACTGGAGAAAAGAACTCTCTTGGCCCATTAAAACAAAGTAAAGTAACAAAGCATATGACTTAGGGAAGGAAATAAAATTTGTAGATACTAGAAATGTTTAGCAATCTCTGATTTTCAGTGGAAGGAAAATGTTACCTTATGTAAGGCAGAGGCATAACTTGGCTCAGGGCAGATTCATTGCACAGGACAAGTTGGTTATGAAATCTTTGTGACAGGAATCCCAAATTATACATCAATTCATTTAATAGCCAGAATTTTGGGGAATGGAACTTGTTTTTGTTTTTAAAACATTAAATGAGTACTCAATGCTTAATACTTGCTCTTTGGCTTTAAATGATCTATTTAATGTATGCCATTTTCATGGAAGCATGATCTAAGAGTGTATGTTTCAACAGCAAAAGCAGCAGAAACAACAAAAACAATTCCATAGTTTGTATTCCCAAATACATGTGAATAGCAGTTAGCTTTCTTTCTTTCTTTCTTTCTTTCTTTCTTTCTTTCTTTCTTTCTTTCTTTCTTTCTTTCTTTCTTTCTCTTTCTTTCTTTCTTTTCTTTTCTTTTCTTTACTTTCTTTTCTCTCTTCCTTTCTTCCTTTCTTCTTCCTTTCTTCCTTTCCTTTCCTTTCCTTTCCTTTCCTTTCCTTTCCTTTCCTTTCCTTCCTTCACTCACTCATTCATTCATTCATTTATTCATTTATTTATTTATACAAGCAAGCAAACAATCTGGTTTAAATCATTCTGTATTTTATGATGGCTGAGGTTATAATTGGACTTTTCCAGGGCCATAGTCAACACCAGAAATTAGCAGAGCAACATCTATTTTCTAAAATAAAGGCAATAAATATGTTTGAACATGCAAGAGCTCAGATCATATAATTACTATGAGGCCTTCTTGAAGATACTCTTCGAGGCTGATAAGAGATGAAAGGTTAGTAAAGAATGTTAGCAGTGTAGGACTGAGACATTAGAACCGTAAGGCTCTGATAGCAGGGTTTGCCATTGGAAGACTGACTATTCAGATTTCAGGACTACTGTGCAAACCATTGTGTAAGCTGTGGTTATAAAATATAGCACAACTTTCATAAATCTTGACAGTGAATAAATCATGTAACTAAAAAAAAGTTGGGAAGAAAAAGGGGAGTGTGCATAAGAAAGAAAGTATACGTTTGGTTGTTTGTCTTTTATAACAATGGATCAAAATATACACTAAAAACTGATAAATCTAGTAACAGGAGTATAATAAAGTCTTTTAATTGTTAAAAGCTTAATGCTAAGAAGGATTTTTTTTAATTTTCTATAATTGATAGGAGATGGGATAGCAGAAAATCATTCTATGTACCAAATCACTATTCATATAGTATTCTGAAAGGAGCAATGTAAGTAAATAATTAAGTGTACAATTCTAATAAACCACTTCATTGATAACTATGTTGGGAAACTATAAATTATGATTTATATAAAGGGGAGTTTAGTAATATACAGCAAAGATTTAAAAATACACATTTTCGTTGACTTAAAAATTCCATTCAAAAATTTATCCTGTAGGGTGCTTCATGGGTTAGTTGGTTGTGTTCAGCTGTTGATCTCACCTTAGGTCTTGATCTCAGGGTTGTGAGTTCAAGCCCCATGTTGGCCTTCATACTGGGAATAGAGCCTACTTAAAAAAAATTACCTTGTAAACTCCAACATGGATGGAATGAGATATGTATGGTTATTTATTGTAGCTTTATTTGTAAGTGAAAGATTAAAAACACCAAAATGTCTATCAGTAGGGGAACAATTAAACAAATAATGTAAAAGCACACAATGAGAGGGAAAGAGGGGTAGGAAGTTTTATGTGCTGATATGGGATGATATCCAAGATATAGTAAATGAAAAAAGAAATAAGCAGAAGAATACATGCTACCATTTGAAACAAAATGTAAAAAGAAATGCTTGTATTTGTATTAAATATCTCTAGATGCATACCTAAAACTAGCAACTTTAGGGGAGAACTGGGTGCTAGTGTTAGAGGTAGGGAGAGAAATTCAGTTTAAATCCTCTGCTCATTTTTAAATGTTATAGCAATAGTATTAATTACATTTGAAATGAATTAAGTATTTAAGGAAAACCAAGGAGAATTCATCTGTGTCATTTGCGACCTCAGTGAAAATGGCTCATCAGAATGGCTTGAATGGAGTAGGCTGAGAGGAAAATGTGGGTTAAGAAATTGGAGAAAGGACAATAGACACACGGATTTTTTTTTCATTTTTTTTAATGTTTTATTTATTTCTAGGAGAGAGAGAGACAGCGTGAGCAGGGGAGGGTCAGAGAGAGAGGGAGTCACAGACTGAAACAGGCTCCAGGCTCTGAGCTGGCAGTCAGCACAGAGCCCGACGCGGGGCTCGAACCCACGAACTGGGAGATCATGACCTAAGCGAAAGTCGGACGCTTAACCGACTAAGCCACCCAGGCGCCCCCACATGGACATATTTTTAATAAGTTTACTGGTGTTTGAATTTATAATTCAGGGCAACAGAGTTAGGAGATTTTTAAACAATAGGTAATAAAGATAGACCATAACAGAACTATAGATAATGGGAAAGACTGATAGGACTCCAATGTATTTTCCAATGTGTTAGTGGGGGATGATTCAGCATCAAGGATACAAAGTTCACCCAAATTAATGACTTTGGTTTCAAAACACTAGTTTTATTATTTTTTTCTCTCTGATAGGAATTATATATAAGGACTTGCCTTCTATTAAGGCCACTCTCCCCTGGTGGCAGTAAGCACATTTTATCTCTATGTCTGTAATGAAAGGGGGCAGGAATGATCATCGAATAGATGGAACAAAGCCATGTGATCATGGGAAGAGGCAGTTTTGGCGGGGCCAGCAGGCAGTGTGGTATATTATCTCCACCCTATTGTTCCTGCTTTTTTGAGATGCCACCAATATCCAGAGTATGTGCTGCTTGGGTGAGTTGAAGGAAGGAGCAAGTGACAGGGCATTCTGTAGGTCTAGCCCTACAGAATAAATGGAATATGGTTATTGTGTGAAAAAGACAGGTATAGAAAAGTTACCAAATGTTTCTATTTCAAGACGTACAATTAAGTTGAGATTTATTTTCTTTCCATTCTAACATGTATTCTACTCTTGTAGTATATCTGTAACTTCTGAGAAAATTTATTTTGTTTATTGCATCCGCCTGTTAACCCCACCCCCGTACTGTGGTTCACACCCAACCCAAGCCATGGCCACCTACACTCAAGTGTCTCTTCTTTTCCTATCCTTTTTTGATGTACTATTCTGTGGCTTTCTGTTTCTATCCTCTGAAAATTATTCCACTTTCTCACTGATGAGCTCTCTGTCTTGTTCTGCTCCGACTTCATTTTTTGGAAGTCTCAGTGGACAATATAGACAAATAGGGGGAGTTATTGCATATTCTTCTGGTACATGAATGAGTAGAAGAAATTCTAGCACCTATAATAGGGTCTGTGAATTGAACACAGGGTCAGGAAATATTATTTAAGGTATTGAAGAGCACTCCCTCTGGCAGCACATGTACTAAAATTGGAATAATGCAGAAAAGACGAGCGTGGTTCTTGTGCAAGGATAACACATAAAATAATGGATAATACAATTTCAAAAGTAGTAGAATTTAGTTTAATTCGAGGCAGCTCTATTGATAGAGCTGTCTAACACAGAACAGAACCAGGCTTTTCTTTCACAATATGTAAGGTTTTTATTCTGGTCACCTAACTCCCAGTTTGTTATAGTGGGCTTTCTTAATTAGATAGGTAGATGGTCTAAAGATGCCTAAAATCCTTTCCAAATCTTAATAGGCTATGATATTGGGTTCATTCCCTACTTATCATGGAAGTTCATTCTTTTTTTTTTTTTAATATTTTTATTTCTGGGAGAGAGAGAGAGACGGCGTGAGCAGGGGAGGGTCAGAGAGAGAGGGAGTCACAGACTGAAACAGGCTCCAGGCTCTGAGCCGGCAGTCAGCACAGAGCCCGACGCGGGGCTCGAACCCACGAACCGCGAGATCATGACCCAAGCGAAAGTCGGACGCTTAACCGACTAAGCCACCCAGGCGCCCCTTTGGAAGTTCATTCTTAAGTCTGTATTGCTTGTGAAGAAGTCAGCTTGCGTACAGTAAACTGATTCACTTTTTAGTAAGATATCAGTTCTAAAGCAGAATAGTTTTATCCTTAAAAAGTCAATCTGCGTAAGTATTCAACCAGCTTTTGCTAAAGAGGGGGTTTGCTGAAATGAGCCGAGACAGACTGCACAGCCTTGCAGCATAGAAAGTCAGTCAAGATGAGAGACAACTTGCTCAGCTGTTCAAAAGAAGGGAGAGGTACTGGGTCCAGACCTGCTCCAGAGAGAAGCTCAAAGGTACTCAGCACTGGCAGAACAAAGAACCCCAGGAAGAAGGCTTTGCTCTAAAAGAGAGTTTTTTGCTTCAGGAGAAGACTGTTCCAGGAAAAGAAGACTGACTGTTTCAAACTAAAAAAAATTGCTGATCTCATAGCTCTTAGCAAAATAGTGAGTAGAAAAAAATATTAACTTGAATCCAGCTGAGAGAAGTGGATCAAAGAAAACCTATTGCATATCTAGGAAAAGAAATGACTGTTTCTTGTACTGAGCTTTGGCCTGCTTTTCCTTTGTTTTCTGTTTTGTATTTTTCTATTATTTATGGTTGTTAAATGTGCTTTGAAACTATAAGCCTTTTTTGTTTGTTTTCTCTGCATCATTCATATTTAATTCTAGGAACATTTATGGAATATTGCTTATAGAGCAGACACTATGTAAGTGCTACAGTTGAAAACTAAGTAGGACATGGCCCCTTTCCGTACAGGAGCCTCATGAGATAGCTACACAACTCATGGTAGTAGTGGAGAGAGGTTAAAAATTATAGGTTTTAGAATAAGATGGATTGGAATTTAAATTCTGACTCTATCATTTCTTATCTATAAGGACAAAAAAATGTATTCTAATCTTATATAAAATGTAGATCTGTCTCATGGATTATGAAAATTAAATGAGATTATGTTATTGACTGAATTGGACACCTCCCTCCAAATTTATATGTTGAAGCTCTAATTCACAACGCATTTGACTGCATTTAAGGTAAGGCCTTTAAGGATTAATCCATTTATTTGCTGGGAGAAAGGTAGACATATTTCTAGTAAAATACATGAGGAAGCATATTTAGGAGATTTCATTCAATGACCTGAATATCAGAAGACATGTCTGCAAAGATCCAGATCTCAGTTGTAAATGTCAGGCTGCCTGGGTATCTCATTTTCCTCCAGCTCCATTCTTGACTTTTTCCTGTCTTGCTCACTGCCTCATGAGTTGACCTGTAAGGGCTGTAAGTAGGAGGTTCTTATGCCTTCTGGCCTTTCCAGGCAATGGAGAATTGAAGAAAATACCAGAGGAAGGTAGAGAAAGAGATCAAGATATTTATTTCTCTGGTTCCTTCTCTGGGAGGTAGTCTCTGACTGGCTGTGTCCATTGATTGGACTACTACACTACATATATCACTACTATATATAGGTTGACCTGTTCTATCTCTAAGTCTCTTTCCAGGTTCTAGAAACCTCTTCCTTACTTTGTTGCTTTGAGCCTAACTGTGGCAACAAATCTTCCCTTGAGACTCCCAGATTCTTGCAGTGTCCCTTTGTAATTTTCTATGTCCTGTCTACACCATTGTGATTCATTCTTTTGTAAAAGCAAACGAAAGTTGTCTTAGAGTTGTCCTGATTTGAGTGTGATCTTTTTCCTGTTAGAACTTTACTGATGAGTATTGATTTCTGTATTAAGACTTTACTCATTCGTTCATTCATTTATTCTATCATAAACATCTGCTGAGTACTTACTAGGGTGCTACTAAATGCTATCTCTGGTCTCATGGGATACATGCAAATAGCAATAACAACATAGCATAATAGCTGTTAAAATGCAGACAGTATAAGGTACTCGGGACTACATAGCAATGATGCCTAATCTGAACATGATTTAAGTAACAGTATGCAATGTGAGATGGCACAGTGGAAGATAAGAATGCAGAAATTTAGTATATAACAAGATGGTACTACATTCTAGAAATGACAGTGGATGACAGGAAGTAAAACATGGTAGATTTGGCTGTATACATTTTGTCTAAAGAATTAGTCACAGAAACACTAAGATGAGAATGATCCATAGCCTTGGCCTGGACTGAACTGGATGTGGCTCTTGTTTAGGTAGATTTAGGGATAATTTACCTCATTAGATGAAATCATTTTGGTCCTTTAAAAAGAATTGAGGTAAGAGACATCTGCGTGGCTCAGTTGGTTAAGTGTCTGAGTTCAGCTCAGGTTATGATCCTGTGGTCTGTGAGTTCGAGCCCCATATTGGGCTCTGTGCTGATGGCTCAGAGCCTGGAATCTGCTTCAGATTCTGTATCTCCCTCTCTCTTTGTCCCTCCCCACTTGTTCTCTCTCTCTCTCAAAAATAAATACATAAACATTTAAAAAAATGAAGTAAAATTGACCTACAACATTGTTGTAGTTTCAGGTTTACAACATAGTGATTTGAAATTTGTATATATTGTGAAATGGTCACAATAACTCTAGTTAACATCTATCACTATACATAGTTAAGAATTTTTTTCTTATAAACTTTTAAGATTTATTCTCTTAGCAACTTTCAATTATGAAATACACTATTGTTAACTATAGTAGCCATGCTCCACATTACATCCCCGTGACTTAACTAATTTCATGACTGGAAGTTTGTACCTTTTGATTTCCTTTACCCATTTTGCCCCCCCACCCCCCACCAACTATTCCCCTCTGGCAATTATCAATCCTATGAGCTTTTATTAGGTTTCACATATGAGTGAAATCAAATATTATTTTTCTTTGACTGATTTCACTTAGCACAATGCCTTAAAGTCCAACTATGTTGCAGATGACAAGGTTTTGTTCTTTTTTTTATGGCTGACTAATACTTCTGTGTGTGAGGGGGAGGATGTGTGTGTGTGACCTCTTCTTTATCCATTCATTCACAGATAGACACTTAGGATGTTCCAGTGTTTGGCTATTGTAAATAATGGAGCAATGAACCTGGGAATGCCTGTATCTTTTCAAGTTGGTGTTTTCATCTTCTCCAGATACCCAAATGTGGGAATTTTATTTTTTATTTTATTTTTAGTTTTTTGAGAAACCTCCATACTGTTTTCTATAGTGGCCATATGAATATACATTCCCACCAAGCGTGCACATCTTTGCCAATAATTATTTCTCATCTTTTCAATAATAGCCACTCTAACAGGTATGAGGTGATAATTCATTGTGGTTTTGATGTGCATTTTCCTGCTGATCAGTGACATTGAATGTCTTTTCAAGTACATATTGGCAATATGTATGTCTTCTTTGGAAAAACATCTGTTGAGGTCCTCTGATCATTTTTTAATCAGATGGTTTTATGTTAATGAGTTTTGTAAGTTCTTTATATATTTTGGATATTAACTTCTTATCAGGTATATGATTTGCAAATACTTTTTTCCCACTGATCAGGTTGCCCTTTCATTTTGCTGATAGTTTTCTTTGCTGTGCATGAGAAGGAGGCAGAGACCAGAGATACTGAGGAGGTAGAATTGTTAACACTTGGTGGCCATTTGTATTTGGGCAGATTGGGGAGGGAAAAAGAAGGAGGAATCAGATATAAATCTCAGTGCTCTACTTGGACAATTGGATGAAGAGTAGAGAAGACTGGAGAAAGCAGGCTTTAGAGTCTCAGACGGCATTTGAGACATCCAGAAGAGTTTTAAATTAACTTGATTGAATTTTTTGTTGCAAATCATAAATTTGTACCATATATTTATGGATGAGTACACTTTTTAATTGAATTAAATTACCATTCTTGGCCTTTGAGGCAAGAGGAAACAACAAAGCCTGCTTTCTGCCTTCAGCAGTTTTCTGTGCCCCAAACTGAAAACCAAGAGACAAAAGATTGTCCATAATTGAAGTGAGGAAACCCTGGCCTCAGTGACCCTAACATTGCAGCAATAGGGAAATGACTTAAAACTTCTTTGTGGAAATATTGATTTACAATGTAGAGCTAATAAAGATGGACTAAATTGTCCCCATATGTTCTATAAAACAGTCATCCATAACCCCCGAATTCTCCCTAATTGTGTATACTTGGAAGACAGTCAGTGCTATTTTTACCCATTGATGCATTTTCCCCCTCTTCATTGTGATTCATTGTGTGCTTTCCTTGGAGCAAATATAGTTTGAGATTGAAATAGCCCCATTGGGAACGCTCACATTAAGCATGAGCTATTTTTTGATGCAGACTATCTGTTATAACTTAAGTAGAGTAACAGTTTTATGATCTTCAAAGGCTTAGGGAGGAAGAGGACTTAGCAGGAAGGACAGTCACACAGGTAGACTAAAGCCCTGTGATTCAATAAGGCTGGATGGAGTTTCTAGAGGAGGCTCTTTTGTGTATCTACTTTAGCTACAAACTATTCATTCATTGTGGATAAATATGCCAGGAACATTCTAAGATGTCCTTTCCCCTCTCCTCACTTAAATCATACAAAGGCTCCAAATTAAGCATGGTTTACTCTGTGAAACATTTCCTTTCTTCCTCTGTCAAATTAATGTGTCTCTGCCCTTGACTCAAGGAACATTTATTATTTGCCTCTTACATTTGGTCTTTAAAAAAATACTGCCTTGTATTGGTGTTATTTTTTAAAATTTTGAATGTGTTATGTATGTTCCTTAGGTTTCTTTCATGTGATTTTTTTAGAATGTTTATTTATTTATTTTGAGAGAGAGAGAGACAGGGAGAGAGTGAATGGGCTTTGCACAAGCAAAGGAGGGGTAGAGACAGAAACCCTAGCAGGCTCTGCACTGATAGTACTCGATCCGACAAATCATGAGATCATGACCTGAGCCAAAATCAAGAGTTGGACGCTCAGCCAACTGAGTCACCCAGGGTCCCGAGTTCATTTCTTTTTTAGAACAAAATAATATTCCATTATCTGGTGTATTGGCTTTTATTTATACATTCACCTACTAACAGACATTTTGGTTGCTTCTTAGTTTTGACACTTAGGAATAAAGCTGCTATAAATAACCATGTGCAGGCTTTTGTGTGGACATATTTCACATCCTTTGGGTAAATACCAAGGAGCACAATTGCTACATGATATGTTAAGAGCATGTTTAGTTTTATAAGAAAGGAATGTTGGCTTTTCAGGGAATGGGACCTTGCATGGGGAGAGCTGGTTGGAGTGTTTGCTAATTCTGTGACTCAGCCTTTAATAATATTTAATTAAATTGGTGTACATTACTTTTGTTCAGAATTTTTTAAAAGTAAAATCATGAATCTTGTATGAATGTACAATAACATATGTCAAATATTTTATTTAACTCAATAATTAATGAGGGAATATTAAGAGGTTATAAAAGGAGCATTCAAAGAAATACACATTGTAAGTAATTGGGATGTTGAAATAAATTTACAAAGGAATGAGCAGCTAGGCTGTCCACAGGGACAATTGCATTCTATCTGTTACAATTTGTGTGTGTGTGTGTGTGTGTGTGTGTGTATTTGCATTCTTAACAGTTTTCTACAACAGTTTTCTACAACCAATAAAGTAGGGAAATAGAGCAAAGACAAAGAAAGGTTGAGATATCTTCAAAGAGTTCACGCGGTAATATGCAAATTTAGAATTAAATGAAAAAAAAAAAATCCAAAGGGATACATTAGAAAAAATGATGCCTTTTCCAATTTCAACACATTTAAAAATACTTAGAAAGGAGCAATCGTAGGTATGCAGGTCATGCATGATGGGGATTTAAAAACTTTCCATTAGAAACAAAACATGTGAGGGGCACCTGGGTGGCTCAATAGGTTAAGCATCTGACTTCACCTCAGGTCATGATCTCACAGTTTGTAGTTTTGAGCCCTGCATCGGGCTCTGTGCTGGCAGCTCAGAGCCTGGAGCTGCTTCGGATTCTGTGTCTCCCTCTCTCTCTGACCCTCCCCTGCTCACGCTGTCTTTCTCTCTCTCAGAAATAAATAAAATGCTTAAAAAAAAAAGAAATAAAACATGTGAATAAATGAAGATAGATATCATACTACTGGAAATAAAGACTAAATTCTTTCATGTATTCTTTCTGAACTAATTTTGTTTTAATGTGATTCGGATCAATGCCAAAAATAACTTCCAGCCAGCATTATGAAACTGAAGTTTAATCGTAAGAATAAACAGAGAAAAACACTGGAAAGTTTTGTAAAGAAAAACTGAAGGGTAAATGACACCATTCAACCATACAAATGATGTAGTCTATCATAATTAAAGCAGCATGGCAACTGTTGGGAAATCAAAGAGGTTATTGGACAAAGTACCAAGTCCAGAACTAACTAAATACTTAACATAAAAGTAGATATGATATTGAAGCAATAATTAAAGGCTGTACTATTAAATAAACATTTTAGAGATAATTGGTTAATTATTTGGGAAAATGAGTTAGATTCTAAGGAGTTCAGCTCTTGGCCAGAAACCTGTCTATGATCTTGCAGGGGAGACCGCAGGTGATTTTGAAGGCTTTACCAGGGTGGCCCCTGGGGCGGGGTGGGGGTGGGGGGTTGGAGGGGGAGGGAGAGCTGTTCTTTGCACATCAGAGTTGGTGAACAGCAAGACACTGACCTCTGAAGGAGGCTCAGCAAGGACTCTTATGCCCCTGGCTGGCTATAGTTTTGGGCGTACCTGCTTTCATAGACCAGATGCTTCCATTTGGAGGTCTCTTCATGCGGGCCTCTGGCAAAGGCCTTCATTTTTCCATGGCGAGAAATAGAACAGCAGGGAGCCAACACTTTGTGTTATATAAATGTCTTGCTCATACTATCGCAGTGAGTGATTACAGGCTTGCCTGTCACTCTTGGTCAGGTTTGTTGTCTTCACTGACCGTTCCCATACCTGGTAGTTCAACTGGCAGCTCAACTCTTGACAGATCCCTTATTCTCACCAAATATAACAGTAAATTTCAGAGCAGATAAGATTTAAATAAAGATAATGTGGGATATTCAACTTACAGAATAGAAATAAAAAATTTAAACAAATTTTGTATCCAAAGACAAAAATAACATTAAAAGTCATACAGATACTTTGCGGCATGTATATATAATTTCTTAAGAAATATTATAAAAATCTAATACATAGTTTGCACCCAGTAAGGGAATAAGCAGCATAGTATTAGTAATAAAGATTGTGGCCCAAACCATTGTCCATAATAAAACACAAAATGCAAATGTCCAGTAAACACAGGAAAATGCTTATTGTCTCACTGGATGAAACAACAATCAAATTTTTTAAATGTTAATTTTTTTTTTAATTTTTGATAGAGAGTGAGAGAAAAAGAGATGTGAGAGAAAAAGAGTGTGAGTCGGGGAGAGACAGAGAGGGAGGAAGATCCAGAATCTGAAGCAGACTCCAGGCTCTGAGTTGTCAGAGCAGAGCCTGACAGTGGGCTCAAACTCACAAACTGTGAGATCATTCCCTGGGCTGAAGTCAGACCCTCAATGACTGAGCCACCTAGGCGCCCCTAAGCAAAAATCAATTTTGGGGGCACCTGAGTGGCTCAGTCAGTTGAGCGTCTGGCTTTGGCTCAGGTCACGAACTCATGGTCCGTGAGTTCGAGCCCCACACTGGGCTTGCTGTTGTCAGCTCAGAGCCTGCTTCAGATCATCTGTCCCCACCTCTCTCTCTGCCCCTTCCCTGCTCACTCTCTCAAAAATAAAAACAAAACAAAACAAAAATCAATTTTTAAGGCAAGTGAAAACAGTCACTGAATTGGTGGGGGGCATGCGTGCATGTGAGTCTGAGGGGCGGGGCTAAGGCAGGGCCACGCCCCAGGTCTGTACCCGCAGGGTGAGGGGAAGAGTATGGTGACTGCCCCAAGGCTGGGCCTTCTGTGGCAGGCCTAAGCACTGGCCTTGTGCATCCCGCCCGCCAGTGCAATACAGGAGTCTGCAGAAGGTGGGTAACCGGTGTTGGGCTCAGAAAGGAGAAAGGAGGGCCAATCTGCTAGGGGACTCAAGGGCCAAATCTAAAGCAGCCAAAGCAAGGACTGCAAATAGTTGTAATCCTCAAAGGGTTTTAGGATTTGCAGGAAGAAGAGCCTGAGGAAGATGTTATTCAATATTTTCAAAATTTTTAAAATATCTCATTTTGGGCTATTTTGTTAATAATTTCAATATTCATGGAGAACATATACAACACTACTTTCTTTGAAATTCCTGAAGATTTGGATTCTGGTCTACTATATAGTTAATTTTTGAGATAGTCCCTGTATACTTAGAAACAATAAGAAGTTTCCTTAGATAGGGGCGCCTGGGTGGCTCAGTCGGTTGGGTGTTGGACTTCAGCTGAGGTCATGACCTAATGGTTAGTGGGTTCCAGCCCCGCATTGGACTCTGTGCTGACAGCTCAGAGCCTGGAGCCTGCTTTGGATTCTGTGTCTCTCTCTCTCTCTGACCCTCTTCTGCTCACGCTGTCTCTCTCGGAAATAAATAAAACATTAATTAAAAAAAAAGTTCCTTAAAGGGAGGCATATAGTTCCCTGTGTATAAATTTGATAAAATGTATTAAATGTGTTATTTGAATATTGTATGATTGGCTTATTTTTTCAGTAGATAAGTTATTAATAAGTAGTATCAAAACTTTTAATATAATTATTTGTTCATGTATATTTTTCCATAATACTGTTATAGTTTTAAAATATTTACATGTATATTATGAGTATATATATATAACAGCATATTAATTGATTGATTAAATATGTATATATTGCTTCCTACGGCCAAAAGCTCTTCTAATAGTTTATAACGAATTCATTTAATCCTTGTAGTGACCATATGGGTTAGACTAATTTTAGGTTTAATAGCCCAACTTTTCTTGCACTCATTATCAGTTGTTTTCATGATACATTCTGGGCCATCATAAAAAATCAAGTACACATCTAGAATTGTGATAAATCAGGGAAACCAAAAATATTACTATTGTACAGTTATACCATATACATTCTGCATTTTAGCAGCGCAGGGCAGTAACTTAGTTCTCTTACTGTCTTCTGTCCTGTCCGGGTACTGGCAGAGAGATGGTGCAGTTTCATTAAAACCAGAATTTAAAAAAATAAAGCAATTTCTAATGTACTTCAGAAATCTCATGTAAATTTCCTATATTTTGGCACATTGCAGCATCAGTATTCTATTTATTTGTACTTCTCGAAACCCAGGCAAAGACTCTTATGTAGGAATTCAGTGAAGAGTCATAACAGGCCAAAGTATCATTTCTTTGTCTTCGCAGAGCTGCCACTTTGTACACTAAGTCATTGCAGAGATCTAGGCTAAGATTATCAGGACAAGCAAAAATTTTAAGTGTGTTGAGCAGAAATTTAATTTCCTTCCAGAAATTATTGTTTTTGGAAAAAAAATTCTATCAAAACAAAGTTTAATTTTTCTTCTTTACAAATAAACAAACACCAAATGCTTTGGCTATAATTCCATGGGGTAAATACATTCCAGGAAGTTATATTTAATGATATAATTCCTTGCTCTATGTGGAAGAATATACCCACTGAAAATCCCTTCTTAGCAAACAAAATAATGATCTTTGAAAATGTAAACTGTAGTCTGTCATTGAAGTTTTGGGAAGATTTTCTAATTTCTAATGCATGAAAAATGTTGTGTTGTCATTATTAATGCTTTGAATTAATTTATAATAATGGCATTAGTTTACAGATACTGCACATAGGAAATAGATATTTGGAGGAAAATCTGGGTTAAAATTCAGTTCGACTGTGACCTAATCTCTTATTTTTTGGCAAGTGGCTCTATAATTAAAACAGCAATTTTCTTAGTAAAATTGGGATAATAATTCAGACATATTCTGATATATTTTAGTTTTTACAATTAAAGTTTAATATAATAGGCATAAAAATGAAATACACACTTATGAATACGTGTGTGTTCATGTATGAAAATGAAGTTGTGAAGTAAACCACTGAAAACACAACTGGTTACTTAAGGTATGTGAGCTGCTGTTGAGACTGTAAACATGCAAGTATACAGATATTCTTATAATTGTTTTTTCCCAAACAATAATATTCAAGTCTATGATTTGTGTTGGTAGGGATTCCCATTATACTGATTCAGCAACAATTTGTATGATCCTGTAACACAGTGCTCCTCCTTGGTAAGGAGTCTTGAATACCTTGATATTGCTTTCAAATTGAAGAGGAACTTAGGGAAGGGAAAGAATATGGAAGAAGCAGTGGTGCCTGGGTGGCTCACGTCGGTTAAGCATCCAACTACGGCTCAAGTTGTGATCTCATGGTTTGTGGGTTCGAGCCCCGCGTTGGGCTCTGTGCTGACAGCTAGCTCAGAGCCTGGAGTCTGTTTTGGATTCTCTGTCTCTCTCTCTGACCCTCCACTGTTCATGCTGTCTCTCTCTCTCAGAAATAAATAAAACATTAAAAAAAAAGAATATGGAAGAAGCAACCAATAATATGTCTCTCAATTCCTTACCCTTTCTTACTCAATATTACTCTTGTAATATATTTATATGGCAAAATAAGCATTCTAACAACTTTCGTTATGAAAGGTTATACTTTTTCTGAAAAAATCTCCCTTTATCATACTCCTTTTTAATTTGCATTACAAATGAACTCTATTTATTATGAAATTCAAGGAATCCAAACTTCCACAATTTCTACCCATCTATCTACTACTATGAGAAGAAGCAAAAAATCCAGGCAGATAGATCAACACTCAGGTGCTAAAGCAGAAGAATCAATGGCGCACACCCCTTTATAGCTTAATCATTGAATGTGCTTCCATTCAGTTGTCAATTTTTATCAACATTAAAAACCACCCACTTGGCTTTTTTTTTTTTTTCAGCATCTAGGTAAGATAATACGTCCTGCCTGCTTCAATGCAGATTCTGTGCCTAATCTCTAGAAACGACAAGGAAATGCAGAAATGTTGACCCATAAAGGGAAGCTACAACAATATATTTATTGTACAATCAATTCTCCTTATTTCTGGTAGGTATGGCTTGTAAAGTTGCTGTGAGCAGCAAATTAGGGAATAGACCATTGCTCCTATGGGAAATACAAGTTAGGTTTCCATGAGCCTATTGTCATATTTTTGTCAAGCAATCAATGCATGACTTTGTTTTATATGTGTTTCTGTTTATAGACTTTAGTATATGTTGATTCATTAATGTTGAACACCCAGCCAATGGTACCATGCCTAACTAAAGTTTATCTAACAGACATCAAATGATTGAAGCTTATCTAATCAACACTAGGCTGTAAGGCACATCCCAGTCTTCCTGGACTTAGAAACACTAGACAGTGCTTCAATACTATGCTTTGAGACCATGTTAAACTGCCAAAAGAAAAGCACAAAGATGCAAAGAAATGTGACATTAAATAGACCACAGAGGAACGTCTGTTAATAGTATGAGAGCTAAAACAAGAAGACAGAACACCACCCTGTTGGAATTCAGCAGGGAACATACCTGTTGGGCAACTCAGAATCTTCCCAGCTCTCCATGTGTCTGTGAATGACTCTAAAATCACTGCAAGTATTGACTTGGGAATTATAGATAAATTCTAGCTAGCAGGGGAATTT
The DNA here is from genome assembly GCA_017311185.1 of Proteles cristata cristata. Classification (NCBI taxonomy): domain Eukaryota; kingdom Metazoa; phylum Chordata; class Mammalia; order Carnivora; family Hyaenidae; genus Proteles; species Proteles cristata. The sequence continues at coordinate 191,106 of JAESUZ010002788.1, read as the reverse complement.
GCAAATATGGAATCTGCAAAAAATGAGGTTTGATTGTACCTGGATGATTAACTGAGATGCTGAGTTTTCCGGAATGGATAGGGAAGCTCATCAACGGTTAATATCTGGCTTAATTTATGAAGTTTTTCAGGTCAGTTAAGGAAAGGTGGATCTTTCTTAGTTACTTTTCAAGTACTACTTCTGAGCATTCCAGAGAACCTTAAGTGGCTCTTCCAGGGTCAGAATAAGTTGGGTAGGAAAGGACAAGTGAACTCATATAGTACATTTATCTCTGAAAGAGAATGTGGTTTTGATGGGAGATGGTGAAGGTGGAGTAATGGAAGAGAATAACTCATCCAAAGAGGATGGTTATCCAACAGCAAGAAAGAATGCCTCAGTGGATTGCCATAGGACAATCCCATAGGTTGTTAGTAATTTACAAAGTATCACTTACACTGCATGACATGCAGTCACTTCTGCCCATATATATTGCTAAAAAATAATCATGTTATACAAATTAACACAATAAAAGCCACAGAGCTTATGAGAAAAATGGGACTGGCTCATAAGACTTAAAACATTAGTCAGTGACACATTAGAAAAGGTGGGAGCCTAATTAAATCAGTAGCACAGTTTTACACACATTAAATGGTTAATATGTAAATAGTGCAGTGAAGATTGTAGTTTTCCTGGAACCAAAACCTAAGTTCTCTTGTGGAAGTGGGAAGCTTTTGTTACTTTCAAGCGATGGAAGGAAGGTTACCTGAAATCAGATGGAATGGTGTAATACCATGGATTCATGGATGTATTCTCTCACCATATAACCCAGGCAATGAGCTGAGGTAGCTGGTGACAAGTTTGTGGTGTATGTGTTTTGTGTGCTTTTCTATGTCTCATTCAGCTAGGGACGGTTTTCTGCATTCATCTGGTGTCTCCTGTGGATGGAATTATATATAAACAAATGCAAATCTCCTTTGTCTTCAAATTCAATATATCAATATGAAAACCATGTTAGATGGGGTGTCTGGGTGGCTCAGTTGGTTAGGCAGCCGACTTCAGCTCAGGTCATGGTCTCACGGTTTGTGAGTTTGAGCTCCGCAACAGGCTCTGTGCTGTTAGCTCAGAGCCTGGAGCCAGCTTTGGATTCTGTGTGTCTCCCTCTCTGCCCCTACCCTGCTGGCGCGCTCTCTCTCTCTCTCTCTCTCTCTTTCTCTCAAAAACAAATAAGCATTAAAAAAATACAAATAAAATTTATGTTGAAAAAAACTCAGGTTTGTGTCACAGATTTTGTAACAGAACTGACTGTACCACATTAGTGGACTGCAGTGGGATTAAAATTTTGTTGGAGCTGAACTTCTAGATTCCCCCAGAAATAAGCACTGGTACTAAGTGGAGCAGTTGAATCATGTTTTCAGTCCACCCTTTCATCTCCTGAATTTATACTTCAGAAGTTCTGCCATCAGTACATGTATCTGCTCAGTACTCTGCTCCTTTCTTTCTGTTTCTACTCATTGTGCCTTATATGTTCTCAAAATGGTGAGGAAGGAGTATGAGACTGCATGGCAGAGGAAAGATCAGGTGATATCCTTAAGTATATGAGGTCCTGCTGTCTTTATCTAAGCAATTCACGCAACCTGTATAATTACACTGGCTTTGCTGAGCAAGGGTGTTCCCTAATACAGCCTCAATGGACTGTGTGGGTCTGAATTTTGGCTGAGGATCAGCATAATTTCATCAACACTGTGATTTCTGTGGACGCATGCCAGGATGACCATATCAAAACATCAAGAAGCAGAGACACACTTTTCTGTATTAAAGCAAAATGAAAAAACTTCATTCAAAGGAGGAGTCCTTTTGGAATTAGACTTTTATTTACATACTTTTTCCTTCCCTTTGGCCTAATTTTTACCCACCCCTCCAAGACTCTTTGTCCTGCTTCCTCCAATAATTCTTGAGATGCTAATTCCACACTTCTTGTTTTCACATATCCCACCTTATGCATCAGATTTAAGTTCATTGCTTCAGTCTCCACATTGCTTCACAACCTGAATCTCTTCTAATTCTCTTAGTGGTGTGTAGACGTTATAAAAGTCATACCTGCCTGTAGCACAATGTCTACCTTCATGAGAGCCTTCCTCTTCATAGGCTCCCTTGATCAAGTAGCTTTTTTCCATGAGCAAATTAGGAGTAAACTTTTCTTTAGCTGTTTTGCCTTTAATAATTTGTTCTCCTCAGCCAACTTTTTGGTTTCAGGAGTAAAAGATCCCTACCAAAGTTGACTCATTTGCTAGACACACTAGTTTTTGTAAAGACTACTGAAAGTCAGCCTTGCCCAAATACTTGTCAAGCTTATACATATTTTTGCTAGTGGAGAGCTTACTATTTGTTGAGGCAACTCAGTTAGCATTTAGAGAACTCTTTAATAATTTTTTTTCTTACTATGGTACTGATCTATCTATTAAGAGTACTCAAAATGTCAATGCCATCTGGTATGGTTCTTCTGGAATAGTACCCATTTTTGTCTTCAAGAAAATTTCTAAAATATACTAAGAAAGTTAACTTTCTCCGCCAATGCTGAGTTCATTTTTTTCCAGGCTCAATGTCAGTTCCTTAAACTGATTCTCAGGAAACAGACACAAATTCTTTCAATGGTCATTTCTTTGAATTTTGAAGTTTGTTTATTTCCTTTTTAGACCACAGCATCCAGAAACATGTCTGTTGTTTTGCTGTCATCTTTCACAGTACTTGACACAATGTTAAGGTAATGAGGAGATGATTAAAATATTGATTGTTTGAGGCTGATTTTCTGTATGATGGATTTTTGGGATTGCCCTCACAGGAGACTTTTTTTGAGAGCAATATTTACAGATGACTTGAAAAAAAACATACAGTTTTTAAGAACTTTTCAGCCCTTGTTTTTAGGTATCCCTGCAGATTATGTCTGCTCACAACCCACTTTCCTTGCAATATCCTTCTATTTTTATTTGCCCACAAATGTTTAAACTTAATGCTTATTAAGTGTTAAAATCACTAAAACTATTAAATGCCTCTTAAAGTTTTGTCATTTGATGATAAAAATCAAGAGAACCCCCCCAGCTGGTTTTGCTACATGAGGAGAAGTTACACACACCCTCCTATAGCCCCAGGTCAGATTTCTGGAGTCCATGACAACCTAGAATATATCTCAGTTCAGTGGGGAATGAACAGATTCTCACCAAAGTTCGTTGTAATGTCTGACAATCTTTGATGTCAAGTGATTTACACCCTCTCCAAGCCCTCAAAAAACCAAAATACATTGAAATTTTCTCTGATTGATATTTTATGCTCGTTTTTACACTACATCTTTTATTGCCAAGGAAATAGACACTCTTCAGGCCTGGTCTTTACAGTAGCAAAAGGAAGAAACCCCTAAGAAAAACCCCATTTGTGTATGGGTGGAATGCCTGTCTCCTCTAAAATGAGAAGATAAAGTGGGAACCCAGGAATGTTGAGGAGAGTGAGAAAGAATATCCAAATTTTTTAAATAGAAAAATGTGCGTAGGTAGCATATTTAAGATGGCTTAAATCTCTATTCACTCCGGAAAGGATTAAGCAAAAAAAAAATTTTTTTTTGCCTGAAAGCATGACATAAAATGTACGGTCACCCTGAAAAAGAAAGAAAATTTCCACACATTCATGAATGCCAGCTATGAAATAAAGTTCGTTTCCCTTACGAAATCTTACCAGCCTCTCATGAGAGAGCCTCCACCACATATACTGACTGGCTCCCTGATAACGTGTGTATGATTGAGTTATGGTGGTTCTGTGGCTAGATCACCTATTTCTCATTACCTAGCAGTCTAGTCGAGGCTTATTCACAGCATGGTGGTCACAGAAGTCCCAGTATCAGCAAAAGAGGGCAAGTTCCAAAGCACAAACACTTTTCAATCTGTGTCGTATCATATTTCCTTTTGTCTCACTGGCCAAATGAGGCAAAGCTAGATGGAGTTGGGGAGATAAACTGTTTCTTGGTGGAAGAAAAGAATTTGTAGTGGTTTTTGCAACCTATAGTAGCCAATTCAAGCTAGCACCATTTATTGAAGAGATTTTCCTTTCTTTGTCATTCTTTAGGGTTATTTAAAAACAATTTTTTATATTTGTTTATTTTTGAGACAGAGAGAAACAGAGCATGAGTGGTGGAGAGGCAGAGAGAGAGAGGGAGACACAGAATCCCAAGCAGGCTCCAGACTCTGGGCTAACACCCAGGCAACCTAGTTCTTTAGTATTACTAAACACAGGCAAACATCCCATAAGAATGGGTATCATATTATCTTTATTTTAAAAATATTTGTAGGTTGTTGTGATGTTCCATTATTCATTCATTATATTGATTATTTTATTTTCCTCTTTTAATGTCTCACCAGTGTCTTTATAGTTTTCTTTTTTTTTTAATGTTTTATTTATTTCTAGGAGAGAGAGAGAGAGAGACAGCGTGAGCAGGGAAGGGTCAGAGAGAGAGGGAGTCACAGGCTGAAACAGGCTCCAGGCTCTGAGCTGACAGTCAGCACAGAGCCCGATGTGGGGCTCGAACCCACGAACCACGAGATCATGACTTAAGTGAAAGTCGGACGCTTAACCGACTAAGCCACCCAGGTGCCCCTCTTTATAGTTTTCTTTAAGGAGGCTTTATGCCCAGTGTAGAATCCAATGTGGGTCTTGAACTCACAACACTGAGGTGATCAAGACTTGAGCTGAAATCGACAGCTGGGGGTGCCTGGGTGGCTCAGTCAGTTAAGTGTCTGACTTTGGCTCAGGTCATGATCTCGCAGGTTTTGGATTCGAGCCCTGCATCAGGTTCTGTGCTGACAGCTCAGAGCCTGGAGCCTGTTTCAGACTCTGTGTCTCCCTCTCTCTCTGCCTCTGCCCCACTTGTAATCTGTCTCTCTCTGTCTCAAAAATAAACTCTAAAAAAATTTTTTTTAAGTTAAAAAAAAAGAAATCAAGAGTGGATGTTTAACCATCTGAGCCACCCAGATGCCCATCTTATCATTTTTATTAGTCTTTTCTGAGAATCAATGTTTTTTTTGAATAGTTTATTGTCAAGTTGGTTTCCATATAACACCCAGAGCTCATCTCCACAAGTGCCCTCCTCCATGCCCATCACCCTCCTCACACTCCCCCACCTCGTCTGCCCTCAGTTTGTTCTCAGCATTCAAGAGTCTCTCATGGTTTGCCTCCCTCCCTCTCTCCCACTATTTTTCCCCTTCTTCTCCCCCATGGTCCTCTGTTAAGTTCCTCCTAATCCTCCTATACGTGCAAACATATGGTATTTGTCCTTCTCTGCCTGACTTATTTCGCTCAGCATAACACCCTCAAGGTCCATCCGTGTTGCTACACATGACCAGATTTCATTGTTTCTCATTGCCATGTAGTATTCCATTGTATAGATAAACCATATCTTCTTGATCCATTCATCAGTGGATGGACACTTAGGCTCTTTCCATGATTTGGCTATTGTTGAGAGTGCTGCTATGAACAATGGGGTACATGTGCCCCTATGCATCAGCACTCCTGTATCCCTTGGGTAAATTCCCAGCAGTGCGCTATTGTTGGGTCATGGAGGAGTCTGAGAATCAACTTTAACAATTATGTATGAATCTGTAGATTGTTTTCTATTGCATTTTTATACTTTTTTGGTTTTTCATTTCTTCTAGTTGTTTAGGTTTAATTTGCTAATATTTTTTTACTTTAATGTTTATACCTATCAGTGTATGTTAATGTTGTACTATTGTAATGAACAGCTTCCAAGTCTGAGTTGCTTAAAACTAGAGTTGTATTTCTCATTACTTTGTGCCTATCATGACTCTTTTGGGGTTTTCTTCTTCAAAAATCATTATTCAGTAACTGAAGCATCAGTGTATCATAATTGTAAATTCTAACTTTTCTCTGAGATATTTAAATTTTTTACTGAGAACAGAGCCTCAAATCTGTGAATGTATAATTGTCAAAAGTCAAATATCAGGAAGGATTCAGGATAAAAAGCTCAGAAATTTCTCTAAATACTCAAAATATTTATAATTGGGACATGCCATCTATAGCTTGTGCAAGTTTGTTTGCTTTTTAGACTCAGTTTTAAGGAGAATTTTAGATGGTGAGTACCTGGATTTTTGTCTTCTATTTTTTCCTATGTATTATACCAGAGGCCTAACAGTACATTTCTGCTTGCTAGAAAATGTCAGCCAAGCTCCGTGTGATTTACAAGGGAAGGATTTCAGAAATGGTAAAACACGTAGACAGCATTTTTCACAACCACTGTGTGACTCCTTAAGGCAAATTTTCAGAGGACTGTGAGACTGACAACTCCTCTAGGAGGGTATTCTATTTTCCAGAATCTTAGGTACGACCAAAATGCCTGAAGGGGCATGGCCTATATAAGATGTAATTTGAAGGTTGTAAATTAGTTTTAACAAAGCGTGTAGGGATGCTGAATCCAGTACTCTCCACATGTTGCAAAATTAATGCTTTGGGGCTTTCTTTTAAGCTTGGATAATGCTGGGTACAGATTGGGTTTTCTTCCATGCAGGACATCGTCATAACAATTACTTTCTGTTCCAACTTGTCTGGAGGGAGAAATTGAAGCTGAGGGGTGTGTCCCAGTGCATTAGGCAGTTTGGAGTCCTTGCTGGGGCACAAGATTCATCTCTTGGGTTGTACACTTTATATGAGCTACTTACCTAGAGTTTCTTCCTAGGTGTGCCTGTCTAGATGAAATATCTCAAGACTTGACATATATCTGTAGCTATAGCAATAGTTATCTACACCATCTATATCTGTATCTATATATCTATACCATCTGTATCTATATCTATCTGTATATGAGATATATATGATATATATGTACATCATATATACATCTCAGATATAGATTGATCTATGATATATATGATGTATATATATAGATCAATCTATATCAATGTATATATATGTGTACATATATATACATCATATATATCATAGATAATATACACCCAAGATGGCTTTAAGGTACCCTTCAGGTTTACTAAACTTCAGATACTCTTCTTCTTGACTATATGCCACTGACGTTCCTTCCCTTTTTTTAAAAAAAAAAAAAAAACGTTTTTGTTTAAATTCCAGTGAGTTAATGTAAAGCATATTATTAATTTCAGTGTACAATACAGTGATTCAACACTTCCATACATCATCCAGTGCTCATCATAACAAGTGCTCTCCTGAATCCCCATCTCCTATTTCACCCATCCCCCCCCATTCTTTCTGTTAATCATCAGTTTGCTCTCTATAGTTAAAAGCCTATTTCTTTGTCTCTCTCTTTTTCTCCCTTTGCTTTTTTTTCCCTTAAATTCAACATTTGAGTGAAATCATATGGCATTTGTCTTTCTTGGACTGACTTATTTTGTGTAGCATAATGCTCTCCATTTCCATACACATCATTACAAATGGCATGTTTTCATTCTTTTTTATAGCTAATATTCCATTGTATGTATATACACATCTTTATCCATCCATCAGTGGATGGACACTTGGGCTCTTTCCATAGTTTGGCTATTATAATGTTGCTATAAACATCAGAGTGCATGTATTCCTTTGATTTGGTAGTTTTTTAATTTTTAAAAATGTTTTATTTATTTCTGAGAGAGAGAGATAGCATGAGCAGGGGAGGGTCAGAGAGAGAGGGAGACACAGAATCTGAAACAGGTTCCAGGCTCTGAGCTAGCTGTCAGCACAGAGCCCGATGAAGAACTTGAACCCACGAACCATGAGATTATGACCCGAACCAAAGTCAGACCCTTCATTGACTGAGCCACCCTGATTTGATATTTTTGTGTTCTTCGGATAAATACCTATAGTGCAATTGCTGGATCATGGGTTCTATTTTTAACTTAAAAATTTTTTTAAATGTTTTATTTATTTTTGAGACAGAGAGAAACTGAGTATGAGTGGGGGCGGGGCAGGGAGAGAAAGGGAGACACAGAGTCCGAAGCAGGCTCCAGACTCTGAGCTTTCAGCACAGAGTCCAACGTGGGGCTCAAACTCACAAACCTTGATATCATGACCTGAGCCAAAGTTGGATGCTTAACCAACTGAGCCACCTAGGCGCCCCTGTTTTTAACTTTTTAAGGGACCTCCATACTGTCTTTCACAGTGGCTGCACCTGTTTGCATTCCCACCAGTAATGCACAAGGGGTCCTTTTCCCCCACATCCTTGCCAGAACCTGTTGTTTCTTTTGTTTTTGCTCCTAGCCATTCTGACAAGTGTAAGGTCACATCTTATTGGAGTTTTGATTTGTATTTCCCTGAAGGTGAGTGATCTTGAGCATCTTTTCACGTGTCTGTTGGCCATGGCCATGTGTTTGTCTTCTTTAGGAAAAATTTCTATTCATGTCTTCAGCCCATTTTAAAATTGGATTATTTGTTTTTTGTGTGCTGAGTTGTAGAAATTCTTTATATATTTTAGATATTAACCCTTTGTCAGATATGTCATTTGCGAATAACTTCTCCCATTTGGTCGGTTGCCTTGTAGCTTTGTTGCTTGTTTCCCTGCTGTGCAGAAGTTTTTTATTTTGATGAAGTCCCAATAGTTTACTTTTTGCTTTTATTTCCCTTGCTTCAGGAGACGTATCTAAAAGGGAGTTCCTATGGCTAATGTCAAAGAGGTTACTGCCTGTGTTGTCTTCTAGGATTTTTAGGATTTCAATCTCACATTAGATCTTTAATCCATTTTGAATTTATTTTTGGGTTTGGTGTAAGAAAGTGGTCCTTTTTCATCCTTTTGCATGTCACTGTCCAGTTTTCCCAACACCATTTGTTGAAGAGACTATCTTTTTTTCCCAGTGGATATCCTTTCTTGCTTTGTTGAAGATTAAGTGACTACATAATTATGTGTCTGACCTTCCTTTTCTTACAACATTTAGTTTAGAAAACTTTTAATTATAAATTCTTTCTATGCCCCTTTGAGATATAAATCTTCTCCCAGACCCTTTCCACTTTTGCAACCCAGGAATGTCTTTCTTATGGTCTTGGGAACCATCCTTTTGAGATGTGATCATCAAGAAAGACATTGCTCCCATCTCTCAGTCTCTGTGAGAGGGTAGGAATCTAACTTCTACAAGCAACAATTAGGAAACACAGATGGCCTAATCACATTAATCATCCTTTCCCCTAACATCCTCCAGTACTTCCATGATGTTTTCACCCTGATGTTTAAGAACACTCCCATCTTTTGTTTCAGGGAATTAAACTCAATCTCTCTTCCCTATTGCAGTAGTCTTAAATAAAGTCTCTCCTTCCTGTTTAACTTTACTATTGCATTTTTTCACTGATATACTTCATTTCTATTTTTGTGTGAATGAATGTCTTCTGAGGAGCTAAAATAGAAAATCACCAACCCTTTTGTTGCTTGGTCACAGAGATATTTGTTAGAGGAAACATATGATGTGTGTGTGTGTGTGTGTGTGTGTGTGTGTGTGTGTGTGTGTGTGTGTGTATGTGTGTATGTAGATTCCTTTAGTTCTAGGTAGAAAGTTATCAGTTTTAAATTTGTTCCACAATTATCCTGTCTGATATATATTATCTTGCCCTTGTTGGGAATGGAGCCAGGGCTTGGATTTGAGTGGATTTTTGTTGTGTATTGCTAAATCACTCAAGTGAATTATTGCCAGATTGTGTTTGTATGTCTTTGAGGGTAGAGGCCTATCTTACTGATTATTAGATTGAATTCAAAGTGTACCCTAGATGTTCGCAAGCTTTCTCAGCCAGTGAATAGTAGGGAAATTCCATCCAGTATCTCACTGGTCAAACTGTAGATTCCAAGATTGGACAAAGCTTCTGGTATCCTATTTTACTTGTATGCCTTTTACAACCAAACCAACCTCTCTTTCCAAACTTGTTTTGTATATCTTTCAGCCAAAGCACAGCTCTCTACCTAGCTTATAAAAATCTTGGCTGATGTTGGCTCACATGATTTCTAGTAAACTTAGGGAGTTTATGCTACTTCCCATTCACTTAGTTTACACACTTGTGATGAAAATACTTTTAAATTTGAGTAAATCAGATAACGGTTGATTAATGAGCTTTAATAATTATTTAGGTTAGGACTGCTCTATACCTGTGGAAGATTGTCGTCAAGATGATCACCAGCAATTTCTTCCGTCTCTGGATGCAGAGTCCTATGAAGAGGTAGATTCCTTTGAGTCTGTACTAGATGAAGTAACTGGGTTAGCCAATAAGATATGAGGAAGTGACATCCCTCAACTCCTAAGGTTAGGTCATAAAAGTCTTTGCAAATGACCTGGGGTCCCTTTGGACTATTTACTCTAGGAATGCCGACTCTGAGGGTAGTATAGCCAGTGCCATGTAAGAGCCTGTGAGATCTCCAAGTTACATGGAAAGGTCAGGTATGTTGAAAAACCAATTACAGAGAGAGAGAGAGAGAGAGAGAGAGAGAGAGAGAGAGAGACACCAAAGATCAATGAGATGCCAAACATGTCCAACTTCAGTTCAGGTCATGATCTCACGGTTCATGGGTTCAAGCCCTGCATCAGCCTCTGTGCTGGCAGCTCAGAGCCTGCAGCCTGTTTCAGATTCTGTGTGTCTCTCTCTCCCTCTCTGACCCTCCCCTGCTCATGCTCTGTCTCTCCCTGTCTCAAAAATAAATTAGCAAGTCAGTGGGCTTAGTCAGTTAAGCGTCCAACTTCAGCTCAGGTCATGATCTCGCGGTTCGTGGGTTCGAGCCCCGCATCGGTCTCTGTGCTGACTGCCAGCTCAGAGCCTGGATCCTGTTTCAGTCTGTGACTCCCTCTCTCTCTGACCCTCCCCTGCTCACACTGTCTCTCTCTCTCTCCTAGAAATAAATAAAAATATTTTTAAAAAAAGAAAAAAAATAAGAAAAACCAATTACAGAGAGAGAGAGAGAGAGACCAAAGAGCAATGAGATGCCAAACATGTGAATGAAGAGACTAATTATAAGCGGATCCCCAGCCCCAGTATCTGCATGTGATACCAAGTTGGTTGGAGATAAACTGTTTGGGGAAGCCCTTCCCAAATTTATAATTTCCCAGATCTTAAGAAAAATAAAAGAGGTACTTTAAGTGTCTAAGTGTCAGAGTAGTTTGTTATATAGCAATAGATAAGCAGGGCAATATCCAAGTTTCAGTTTCAGATTTTTGATCACAAGCGTCATCCTTATCTCTCCTTATTCAAAGCTTCCTACTCCTTTCCCCCAAATCAGCTTTGCTTGAAGTGTCTAAAAGGGAGGTCAGCACCAAAAGCTTGGTGCAAGTATTTAAATAAAGTGAATTGTTCTCTTTCTGTATCTCATGTGTAAAGAAAGGAACTTTGCCTCTAAATAGAGAGCCTAATCAAGTTCAGGGAAGTTAGATCTTTGTTATAGCATTTCATAATTAGATAACTGCCCATGAGAAATGAGCGCAAACTTAGATGTCACATAGAATGTGTTCAGGATTGCAATCCCCTAAAATTTGAGAAGAAAGGTTTTGGATCTGGCAGGCTTCAATTCAAATCTTAACACCCCCCACCACCCCCCATCTATCTAGAGAAACTTACTTAAAATCATTTGAAAAAAAAATGTCTCCAGTTTTACAATGAGAATAGTAATGCTTTGGAGGATTGTAAAATAATCCATTGAGCACACCATAGATGTTCAACAAATGGCATTCTTCTCCCCTCATTTTATTCTTCTGCTCCAGCTATTCATCTCCTTTTTTTAAAGTTTAAATAACACAGTCATTATCAATTTGTAGGTAACTTTCTGTCTTTAGACTGTATACTACAGTATACAGTGCTATTTTTCTTTGCCTATCTAGATAGCCCACACCTTGGCATACAAAAGATACTTGAAAAACATTTGTAGAATAAAACTATGAAGTTTCACCTCTCCTGTATGGTCTTCTCTTGAAAGGCTTAACTTCTACTGCTCTCTGTTTTTTCTAAAATTTAATAAAACAATAACTTTACCACCTGTTTCATCCTTTTGGCAATCATAAGTTAGGTTTTTGTGTGTTAAAATTTTTTGTAATTTTTATTAATTTTTGAGAGAGTGAGAGAGAGAGACAGAGTGAGAGCAGGGGAGGAGCAGAGAGAGAGAGAGGAAAATACAGGATCTGAAGCAGGCTCCAGGCTATGACCTGTCAGCACAGATCTTGACATGGGGCTCGAACTCACAGACCACGAGATCATAACTGAACCGCAATTGGACGCCTAACCTACTGTGCCACCCAGGTGCCCCTGGGTGGGTTTTTTTTTTTAATGTCAATTTATCATGGGTAATTTGAGTTTTCTCTTATAAAATCTCACAAAGTTAGTTGTAAAGTCTTTCTTTTTTTAAAGTTTATTTATTTATTTTGAGAGGGAGCTGCAGAGAGATGAGAGAGAGAATCCCAACCAGGCTCTGTACTGTCAACATGGAGCCTGATATGGGGCTCAACCCCACAAACTGTGAGATTATGACCTGAGCTGAAGTCAAGTGTCAGACGCTTAACTGACTGAGCCACCCAGACACCACAAGTTGTAAAGTTTTTCTATGAAATGGTTAGGTATGTGATTTTACTAGTCCAACCTTGCCTTAGAACATTGCCATGCCCATATACTTTGAATGGATAAAAAGGGTACAAGAGGAAAATGAAAGGTCATGGACATTCAACTTTAATGGGTTAAAATAATCATGTTCTCTCCTATCAGTTAGGAATTTGTGGTCCTAACATTAGAAAATATTAGGTGTAGGGGCACCTGCATAGAGCCCTATGTTGGGCTCTGTGCTGACAGCCGGCTCAAAGCCTGGAGTAGGCTTCCGATTCTGTGTCTCCCTCTCTTTCTGCCTCTCCCCCACTTGTGCTTTATATCTCTCTCAAAATAAATAAACATTAAAAAAATTAAAAAAAGAAGGTAAATATTAGGCATCTTTAGTTTGGAGTGGTTCCATCTCATCTATCATAATTTAAAATTATAGCTTTATTATATTATGATTAAAATATGGTCAAGGTATTTTAATAGGAAATCAGTCTTGGAAAACTAGCTGAAAAGTGATTGTTCTTTAATTGGACTTGTTTATAGTCACAGTCCATATTTTAAACTATTTTAGGGTTCTAACAAATGAGAACAACTCAAACTCAAGAAATTCATTTAGCCATGAAAGAAAAGTTATTTCCCAATGTTAAACAGAAAATTGAACATTTATTTATACTGAGGAAGGTTAGAAAATCACTTTTCTTTAGGAAAGACACAAAATAAGAGAAATATAGGCCCTTTTAGAAGGAAAATAATAGATTTATATTAACATTCACCCCGAGAGCAAACATTGATCTAGCTGTTGACCAAGCAAGCTTGCAGCTTAGATTTGTTCATTGCAAAGCTGTTGCCATCAGAGAGATTTCAGAAAGCCAAGTTCTTGCCAATGACCATGGAATTTGTCCAATCCATCTGCATCTAATTATTTGGCCAAACTAGGTTTTCCATTTTCTAAGAATACTTCTTTTAGAATTTCTCTACAGACGCTACTCCATTATTTAGTTAATCACATTGTCAGGAAGCCATTAGTATGTTTTTTGTAGAAGTCTTCTATTTGCTTTTTTGCTTTTATATTCCACTTCACTTATCTAAATAATTCTTTTCTCCCTTGACTTTTCATTTTGTCACAGTGTTAATATGTTCCATCTTCTTTACAACTGAATATATCTATAAAACTAATTTCCTTTCCTTTTCCCTCACTCTCACACATTAAGATGCCATAAAAATGTTTTTATTTTATTTTTTATTTTATTTTATTTTACTTTACTTTGAGTTTACTTTACTTTTAACTTTACCTTACTTTGCTTTACTTTAATTTACTTTACTTTACTGTATAGTCCTAAAGAAGTGACTCAGGTTACCTAGCAACAAGACAGCAGGTTGTTTTGTTACGAAATTACTCATGGTCACAGTTCATTATTTAGATAGTTCATATGCAGGAAAAATGTTTAAACTAGCACATAGCAAAATCAATCTGTGTTTAGGGGAACATGATCAAAAATATTAAAGAAAATGGAAAAGGGAACCTCATTGAAGCACTTAGCCTATAGTTTTAAATTAATTTATAAATGCATATTGGAATAAATACAAATCAACCCATTTGACCTCTAATGAGAAGTATTAAACTACAATATACTAGCAGAAAAAAATCTTATCTAGAATCAAAAGAGAGGAGTATGTTTTCTTTTTATTTGATGATGATACCTGTCATATTACATTTTGGGGTAGCTAAATTACCATCATTTACATTGGTTTTGTAGTGTCTCATTGCTTTCACCAAAATGCACACAAACTAATATTAAGTTTAAATATTCTCTAAGTTTTATTTGACCTTTTTATGATAACATAAATCAACTGCTATGGAAGACAGTTGTGGACTCCCTGCACAAGCTGTAGCCAATGCAATGTCTACTTTTATAATATTGATAATATAGTAGTTAAGTCTATCTTTGCATAGTCCTTTAAAACTTTGATAAAGGGATTTTATTTTAAAAATTTTTGTAATGTTTTATTTCTGAGAGAGAGGGAGAGAGAGAGAGAGAGACAGTGTGAGCAGGGGAGGGCCAGAGAGAGAGGGAGACACAGAATCTGAAACAGACTCCAGGCTCTGAGCTGGCTGTCAGCACAGAGCCCGACGCGGGGCTCGAACCCACAAACCTTGAGATCATGACCTGAGCTGAAGTCGGACGCTTAACCAACTGAGCCACCCAGGTGCCCCTGATAAAGGGATTTTTTTTTTTTTTTACAAATAGTTTATTGTCAAGTTGGTTTCCACATAACACCCAGTGTTCATCCCCACAAGTGCCCTCCTCCATGCCCACCCCTCCTCCCCCCCACATCCACCAGTCCTCAGTTTTTGTCAGCATTCAAGAGTCTCTCATGGTTTGCCTCTCTCCCTTTCCCCCACCATTTCCGCCCTTCTTCTCCCCCTTGGTCCTCTGTTAAGTTCCTCCTAATCCTCCTATACGTGCAAATATGATATTTGTCCTTCTCTGCCTGACTTATTTCGCTCAGCATAACACCCTCAAGGTCCATCCATGTTGCTACACATGGCCAGATTTCATTGTTTCTCATTGCCATGTAGTATTCCATGGTATAGATAAACCACATCTTCTTGATCCATTCGTCTTTGATGGACACTTAGACTCTTTCCATGTTTTAGCTATTGTGGAGAGTGCTGCTATGAACATTGGGGCACATGTGCTCCTATGCCTCAGCATTTCTATATCTCTTGGGTAAATTCCTAACAGTGCTATTGCTGGGTCATAGGGGAGTTCTATTGTTAATTTTTTGAGGAACCTCCACACTGTTCTCCAGAGGAGCTGTACCAGTTTACATTCCTACCAACAGTGTAGGAGGGTGCCCATTTCTCCACATGCTCGCCAACATCTCGCGTTCTCTGATTTGCTCATTTTAGCCACTCTGACTGGCGTGAGGTGGTATCTCAGTGTGGTTTTGATTTGTATTTTCCTGATGAGTAGGGATGCTGAACATTGTTTCATGTGTTTGTTGGCCAAGGATTTTAATATTGTTAGGTAATTTGAATATTACAATGCTCTACGTGGTTTGTATTTTATTCTCTATTATTAATTATGAAAACTGGGACATGGACAGACTCAGTGGCTATGGTCAAGAGCATATGCCTAGTACTAAGCTGAACTGGAATCTGACTCAGAGATCGTCAATCCTAGAGCTTTCTCAATTATATTATGTCATCACAATATATTAAATTGAATTACTAAAATATAAACTGGCATAATTTTATATAATGCTTGATGTATGGAATTGAAATATATACACTCACATTTCTTACTCTGGGGACTGTTAACTTTTTATAACAGATATAAAACTTAGAATTAACGTTTTTTGTTACAGTAAACTTTATCAAGGCATAAGTTACATAAAATCTATCCCTAGTTAGTGCATATTTTGATGCGTTTTGAGAAGTATATACAGACAGGCAACTTCCACTACAATTAAGGCAGAATATTTTCATTACCCAAAAATTTCCTTCATAGTCAATCTCATCTCCTTGTCCTCAGTCCCAGACATCAGTGGTCTGCTTTCTGCTAATGTTAGTTGAAATTATTTTTCTAGATTTTCATGTGAATGACTCAAGAGTATCTACTCTTTGTGTCTGACTTCTTCCTCTCAGCATGTTTGTGAGATGATCCATGTTGTGGACTTTTATCTGTATGTTATTTGTTTTTATTGCTGATTAGTCTTCAACTGTATGATATAACAAGATGTGTATTCATTTGCCTATTGATGATTGCTTGGATTGCTCCCAAATATAGGCTCTGGGGAATAAGGAATAAGTTATACCTGTACCTACAAATCTCTGTGTGGACATATGTTTTCATTTCTCTTGGTCAGATATCTAGGAATGAAATTGCCGAGCCATATGGCAGATATTTTTAAATTTATAAGAAATAGCTAAATTGCTTTTTTTAAATGGTTGCCATTTTGCATTCTCATAAGCAATGCATGTAAATAACCAAATGTCAGCATTGGAATTATCAGTCTTGATTATAGCCATCCTATGAGGTTTGTAGTGTTATTTCATTATAATTTTATTTTGTATTCCTATTCATTGCAAGTGTAAATATAATCTATATCTATATCTATCCATCTATACCTATATATTATAATCATATTGATATCTATAACTATATCTATATTTAACTTATCTATCTATATCTATCTTTAATCTAGATCTGATAGCTTATAGCATTTACTAGCATACTCACAAGTTGTGGTAGTTTTTTTGGTATATTCCTCAGTATAAATCCAGATATATACTTCCTCATGTGTCACATGTGAATAAAGACAGTTTTAGTTCTTTCTAATCTCCACACTGTTTTATTTTCGACTTACTGAATGATGAATGGGCATCATTTTCTTCTTGCTGATATGGAAGGAAAAACATTTACTTTTTCACCATTAAGTGTTATTTTAGCTGAAAGTTTCTCATCGAACCCATTATCAAGAAGAAAATTCCCTTCTACGAATTTGATGGGAGGGTTTTATGTCCTTTTTTAATCATGAATAAATATTGATTTTTTTCAAAGGCTTTTCCTGCATCTTTTGTGATAATCATAGTTTTGTAAAACCTATTAATATGGTAGATTATACAGATTGATATTCAAATATTAAACCCACCTTGTTTTCCTACTGTAAAATTAACATACCTTTGATGCATCATATTTGTTAATATTTTGTTCAGAAACTTGTATTTTCATGAGGATATTAATTCCAAGCTTTATGTCTTTGAAACTTATTTTTTGGCTTTTGGTATCAGAGTAATAATGAAAAAGTTGTGTAGCAATAGTATCATTTCTTCATTAAAATATAGAATTTAACTGTGAATATACATAGGGTTATGTGTTCCTTGTCTTAAGGTTTATAAACTATAGATTCAAGTTTGTTTGTTTAGAGTTTATTTATTTATTTATTTTGAGAGGGAGCAAGAGAGAGCCAGCAGGGGAGGGGAAGAGAAAGAGAGAGAACATGACCTGAGCCAAAATCAAGAGTTGGAAGAAACTGATTGAGCCACCCTTGAAAATGTGTTTTTGTTTTTTTAGTTTTTTTGTCTTTTGTTTTTCAAATAGACACTGGGTATAGAATTTTAGGCTATAGTCATAGGGGCGCCTGGGTGGCTCAGTCGATTAAGCATCTGACTTCGGCTCAGGTCATGATCTCAAGGTCTGTGGGTTCGAGTACCGCATCGGGCTCTGTGCTGACAGCTCAGAGCCCTGGAGCCTGTTTCAGACTCTGTGTCTCCCTCTCCTGCTCACGCTGTCTCTCTCTCTCTCTCAGAAATAAATAAAACATTTAAAAAAATAAAATAAAGAATTTTAGGCTATAGTCCTGTTTTTCAGCTCTTTGAAGGTGTTATCCTATTAACTTTTGGCTTGCATAGTTTCTAGTGGGTGATATGCAGTCACTTTTATTTATTTATTTATTTATTTTTGATATAATTTGTCTCTTTTCTCTGGATACTGTTAATTTTTTCTTCTTGCCACTGTGTTTTAGCAATTTTATTTTGATTGTGTTTTATTTTGTGGTTTGTTCATCCCTTCAATTATTGAGCTAATGCTGTAGTTTTATTCAAATTTGAGAACATTTTAGCCTCTGTTTCATCAATTTTTTGTTTGTTTATCCCCTTCCCACCATTTTTGGAACACCTATTCCATGTATGCTAGACGATTTAATTTTATTCTGTAGATTTAAAATACTGTATAAATTTTATTTTATTCTCTCATTTCATTTTCAGTATAGTTTCGTTGCTAAATCTGTAAATTTATCAGTATTTTCTTGTATAGTGTCTAATCTGTTAACTTGTCGACTTAAAATTTTCCTTTAGATATATTATTTTTTATCTCTACAATTTCTATTTAGTTCTTTCTTTGAAATTTCCATTCCCCTCTTTATTTTGTTCATCTTGTTAACTTATTTTTTTTTTGCATGTTTATAACATGTTTAATGCATTTGCTAGCTTCCTCATTTATTTCATTTATAGTTGTATTTCTTTTGATCATGTTTCTCCTGTTTTGGGCTGTATTTTTCTACTTAACATAATCAGTCATTTTGATTTTATGCTAAACATTACAGATAAGATTTTGCTAAGAATCCTGGATTTTTTTCATCCTTTAAGAAATGTTAGGCTTGTATTGTTAGGCAATCAATTTACTTGCAGATCAGTTTCATCATCTGAGGTGTTTTTAAAGCTTTTCTGGAGGAGGTCTGGAGTAGTGTTTGTTCAATTTCTTGTTTGCCCCCAATTACCTACCTATGGTCTCATCAGACAATTCACTCTCTTAAATATGCTAAAGGATCATCAAGGACACACTACTCTTGCTGGTTAGAGTTCAACATTTTTCCTAGAGCTTATCTGGTATTCTAATGCTGGGAATTTTCACCTTGCAGATACCTGATTTTTTTTTTTTTTAATATTTTTTAATGTTTATTTTTGAGCGCCAGAGCAGGAGTGGGGAAAGGGCAGAGAGAGAGAAGGAGACACAGAATCCAAAACAGGCTCCATGTTCTGAGCCATCAGTACAGAGCCCCATGCAGGGCTCAAACTTATAACCGCAAGATTATGACCTAGGTTGAAATTGGATGCTCAACCAACAGAGCCACCCAGGTGCCCCTGCCTGGTTCGTTTTTATCAGGCCTCATGGAGCCTCACACTTTGCTTACATATCTGAGTAGCAAAGATGCAAAGGAACCTTTTATGCAGATTTCTGAAACTCTTTTTCTGCAAAGCTCTCTCCTTCCCAGAGCTCTGCCCTTACCATTTCCAGCTGCCTCAGCCTTTACTGTCCACCGTGCATATTCTTCTCCTCTGTGTGCTTGATGGCTTTTTATACCCCCTTGGTTGTATATCTCTGCGCATGTGTTCTTGATATTGTGTCTAGAAAGCAAGTTGGAGAAATTACAAGGCCGGCCTCATCTGTTTGTCTTTCCTTAGGGATCACAATTCTGAGATGCCTTTAGCTACTGTCTGTTTTCATTTAAAATTTTTTTTTGTAAGTTTACACCAGAAAAGTAAATCCAGTTGTTCTTACATTAGGGCTAGAAGCTAGAATTACAAGTATTTTTAGAAATTAATTTCTTTTCATTATTTATTATTTTTTCAATTACTTTTATAGCCCAGCCACATTATGAATTTTTTAACTGCTGAAAAAAATTAGAAATTTGCTGCAAAATTCAGGATTCTGTTAAATACTTATTTATCTGGACAATCAGATCTGTACCAATGAGTTCACTTAATTGTTGCTCCCTCTGATGGAAAAAAATTGTTATAAGCAGCAGGATGGAAAAGACCAGGAAAGATTCACATAACCTAGCTGGGCTTAATTCAAAGATGGGTTTGTGATACAAAAATAAAAGAAAAATCCTCAATATAATGGCATTTTCAGAAATATTTCAGAAGTCTTTGTCAAATGTGTAAAAAGGAAAGAAAACAGACATTAGAGCATTTCAAACAGTGTCCCAAAGTAGTCAAAAGCAGTATAAAAAGATTCTTATCCATTATTTGTAAATGTTCACAGAAATAGAAGAAAGGAAGCAGAAAATACAAATTGGAAAGAGAAATTACCAACTTATAAAATCTCCAAATGTGGCTGAAAATTTCAAAGAGGCTTAGAATATAAATCAGCTAGAAATGAAAACTACGTATGGCCATTCAGATAAAATAAAAAATACCTGATCATGCCAGAAGTAAAGGAAGATATTAAAAGCATTAAATTTGAGATTTAAATAAATAGTAGATGTTTAAGGGGAAGTGAACTTTATTTGCTCTGGTGTATAGAAAACACTCAAAATATTGAAAATTTATAACAATCCTTAGTCACTTCTAATACATCATTCTGGAAGTGTTAATTTGTGGATGTTATCAGAGGAAACTGCTTTATTCCCTGTGATATAAATCTTATCATCTTTATATGTGTTCATCTACTTTGACACGTTAAATTTCCAGATAAAATGGTTGATGGAAGTATTTTTTAAAGTTCCTTACATTTCTATAAATGGGACATTTATAACCAATTTAGACATAGTACTTATACTATATAATTTATGAATTAGGTATTATCGGGGTGCCTGGGTGGCTCAGTTGGTTGGGTGACCAACTACGGCTCAGGTCATGATCTAGCCACTTGTGAGTTTGAGCCCCACATCCAGCCCTGTGCTGACAGCTTAGAGCCTGAAGCCTGCTTTGGATTCTGTGTCTCCCTCACTCTCTGCCCCTCTGCTCTTCACACTCTTTCTCTGTTTCTCTCTCTCTCAAAAATAATTTAAAAAATTAAAAAAAAAAGAATTAGGTATTACCAAGTAATCCTAAAGAGAAAAATCCACAATAAGAATTGGAGAAGAGCCATAAAATATAGATTAATTTTTCTTAGAATATCATCCACTTTTGTTTATACATATATGCAATAATTTGTTCATTTTTTAGGAACGTGAAATCAGCAACATGGCACACATAGAGTTCAGACTGATTCATCCCGAATTTCATAAACCTTTCTCTTTATGTATATGAAAATATTAGTTTGTGCTCTAGAGAGACAAACTCAGAAGCATGACATAACTCAAAGACACACTGCTTATTTTAAGTATGCCTTGGACCAGCAGCCAAAGAATTAGCCTCTTTGTCACAGAACAATTGTAATCTTGAATACACTAATCAACACCATATTCCAGTAATCTAGCCATCTCATATGTAGTTCAAGAAGCACTGAAATATATTAACCTTCTCTTGTGTCCTAGTCCGATATCCTTACTGGTGAAGGAGATCTAATGGATGTGCTGCTGTACTTTGGAAAGTATCCATACCCCAAACAAATATTTTGAATACTTCAATACCAAATTTTCATTTAACATCTCTTGGATCTTATCTTCATTATTCATGACTAATGTCTTTATGCAAGGACCTCTTGTCGAACAGAAGCCGTGAAAAAATTCAAGGATTCCATTACAGGTGCACAAAATTTGCTTTCCAATTCTGAAAAGGACAGAAATTGTCAAGTGGCAAGAGCCATGAAGGTATGATCTAACAAAATTATGACGGCTGTCTGATGGCATCAGATAATTTCAAATATATATTTAGTCTATGAATCATCACAACAGGGGCAAATTGGCCATGATTTGAAACACCAGTAGAGAAATTTTATTAGGGTGAATTTTATACTACTTTCTTTTTCTGTTGGTGCCTATTGTATGCTAAAGGAAAGACCTGAGAGATTCAAACTGTTTTCTTTTTTTTTCTTTAAAATAGTTTTTTTAATGTTTATTTATTTTTTGAGAGAGAGAGACAGAAACAGACAGAGCATGAGTGTAAGAGGGGCAGAGAGAGAGAGAGGCAGACACAGAATCTGGAGCAGGCTCGAGACTCCAAGCTGTCAGCACAGACACAGGGCTTGAATCCACAAACCATCATATCATGACCTGAGGGCAAGTCAGAAGTTGAACCGACTAAGCCACCCAGGTGCCCCTCAAACTGTTTTCAACAAATTTAATCATTCCAGAATAAAGCTCAAGAATATTTCCAGGGGGGCGCCTGGGTGGCTCAGTCGGTTAAGCGGCCAACTTCTGCTCAGGTCATGATCTCACGGTTCTTGGGTTTGAGCCCCGCATCAGGTTCTGTGCTGACAGCTCAGCCTGCTTCAGATTCTGTCTCCCTCTTTCTCTGCCCCTCCCCCACTCGTGCTCTGTCTCAAAGTTAAAAAAAAAGTTTTAAAAATTTTCTAGGAAGACAAAAACAAATAAGTAAAAAAACCAAAACCCACCAACAAAACAAAACAAAACCAAACCCGGAGAAACAAACAAACAAAAAAAGCCCTCAAGCATCCCACAGGGTAGAATTTCACAATGTTTATCATATATAACATCCCAAGGTATGCAAAGCAGAAAACCTGACTAATAATGAAGAACAAAATCATCCCTTTCTATAGATCCCTATTTCCCTCTGTATTATTTTCCTTTCTTCTACTATTTCTTATAGTTCAGGTCTGCCTGTTGCCTTTTAAACCTTGTTAGGCAGGACCAGGGCAGAATTTAGCCAGTGGCTTATTTTGCCCCACAATTGATGCAAAAATTTTCTGAGTACTCTATCTGATATTCTGTGAATTATTAGAATTCCCACTCTGGTTGGTGAGAAGAGGCATTTGCTTTTTCAGTCCTATGTGATGAACTCAGAGGATTGTTGCCTTTAATCTTTCTGGGCGTTTCTTTAACCAGTTTTAAGTTGTTTTCCCATATGCATCTGCTGGTTAGTATTCAGCTGATAATTTAAGAGAAACCCTTTCAGATTTCTGGAGTTTTCTACCTGTGCAACTCTTTTCTGTTTGTTATTCTATACAGCAAACTCTATCAATGGGACCTCCACACTCTCCCCACTTTATCCCCTCAAGCCATGGGCTATATCTGGTTTTCCTCTATTGTGGGATCACATAGAACCCCCCTCCAGGCAGAGGGTTCACCTTGTTTATTTCCTATCTCTCAGTTACTGCTCTCACTGATGTCCTAAGTCTCAAAACTCTTTGTTTCATGTATTTTATCCATTTTTTGAGGTTTGAGGCAGGCGGATAAATCTGATTCATGTTACTCCATCATGATAATGAATGAACATCTTAAAAGTAGGCTTTTAAAAAATTCATGTAAATTTTAATATATCTAATTTTTGTGGATGAACAAGAAGACATTTTTAATAAAACATAAAGTTCACATTAGTATTCTTTCTCTCTCTAATATTCATTTACTTACATAAATCCCACTGGCTATGAGGCAATTAGACAGCAGATGGTTCAGTGCAAATCAATTAAATTGAATGGTATGTGCTATGAATAACTGGGTCTATTAAAGTGTGTGTTCAAAAAACACTGTTCTTTTAACAACAATCCTTGTGATTTTGATAGTCCTTGAAAAGTTCAATCTAGGTTCACTTTCAATTTTTATCAAAATAATTAATCTTAACATTCTTGTTAAATATGAAGTGGTCAGAGTCAAACTGTATCTTAATAAGTATTTATCCCAGCATTTTTAAAGATATCAAAAATATTTTTTTCATGAGCATGTATTATTATGTGGATTGATTATACTTTTATATTTTTCTCATGTTTATTGCTGAAGGTGGACCAAAAATAAAATGAATTAGACACAACTTAAACCTCAAAGAGATGAAAAAATTAGAAGAACTCATTAAGTAGAATATTTTTGTCTCTTGTTTCCTTTATAACACAGTAAATGCTTCAAGGTTATGATTTATTTTTTTAATCTTCTATGTTTCCCCACTGCACCTAGCATGATGCTCCTTCACTATATTGCCTTACCATTATTATTATTCTGTTGATTAACAATTAATTTAATCTACTCAATAGGTATGCCACATCCAACTGAAAAGCATCTGGAGAAATAACCACAGATTTAATATTTTATGCTTCAACTTAACTTTCTCTATAAACACATTTGTAAAATAGGGTCAATGATAGCACCTACTTATTGGATAGATATCAATTGAAATATGTTTAAAACACTTAGAAGAGCAACTGGATTACTAAAATAAGTACTTAATAAAATAAGTACAATTAAATAAGTACTTAATAAATCACAACAATTATTTAATTATTAATCTATTTATAAAAAATAACATTAAAGGTGACTTAAATTTTTTTCAGACGCTAAAGTCTTACTGTTAGAAGCATAATCTAATCAGCACTAAAATAATTTTAAAATATGGGTAAAACAATAAGGCTTGTGTTGATGCAGAGCAGATTTAAAGTGAAAAATAAAAATACCAATTATTTAAAAGAAAACCAGATTTAACGGCCTTTTAACCATTCAGCAAATATTTATTTGGAGGATATCGAGATTAATGATGGAAATCCTGGTCTTTAGGGAGCTTACAGGCCTGTGCTGAGGGTGGTTATAGTAAGATGGGTTTTAGCGTGTTAAGTCAGGGCTATGAGAGCATTAGCCCAGAGAGGGAGCACCAAAGGCTGGCTGAGAGTTTGAGGAAGGCTTGCTTGAATGAGAGAATCCTTCCCTTTATTTGAAAGGAAGAGGAGGAGGTAGGTTGGCAAAGAAAAGCGCAGCAACATGCGCAGAGGAAAAGAAGGATGAATTAGTGTGTCATTCAGTGTTTCTAGAGGAGAAACTGTGTGTCAAGGAAACTGTGTATAAGGCTGAGGACCTAGAACTCAGAGCACTGACATCCCACGCATGTGCAAAGACCTGGGCTTAATTTTGTAGCAATAGGGAACTGCTTATATATGTCTTTGACACTATTTTCCCCAAGACTTTGTGGAGAATATCTGGGGGGGGTGGAGAATAAAAACAATGCCTGGCATAATGGGAAAAAATAGACATATAAAAGATAAAAATCCAGACACAGTTTCAAGTTATAGCCATTATATTATAGAAATATAGATCTTAAGCCTAGAATAAACATTAGAGACTACTTAATACTACTGTCTCAATTTACAAATAAGAAAATGTAGGTATGGGGCACCTGGGTGGCTCTGTCTGTTAAGCATCCAACTTCAGCTCAGGTCATGATCTCATGGTTTGTGAGTTCGAGCCCCATGTCAGTCTCTGTGCTGATAGCTTGGAGCCTGGAAAATGCTTCGTATTCTGTGCCTCCTTATCTCCTTCTGCCCCTCCCCTGCTTCTCTCAATCTCTGTCTCTCTCAAAAATGAATAAACAAAGAAAGAAAGAAAGAAAGAAAGAAAGAAAGAAAGAAAGAAAGAAAGAAAGAAAGAAAGAAAGAAAGAAAGAAAGAAAGAAAGAAAGAAAGAAAGAAAGAAAGAAAGAAAGAAAGAAAATGTAGGCCCAAAACCAATCAGAGTCTTGCTGAAGGCACAGAATTGTCTTTTAGTCCAGTCTGAACATAATGCAAGCAGGCACACATACATCCTATGCACACTTATGCAAACATTCAAATCAAAAGCCATTGTCAGAAGATTATGGTATTAAAATGCATGGGTAAGATTAACCAAAATTTTTGTAAAGTAAATCATCAAGTAATACACTCTGTTACCAATGTGGTCTACAAGTGCAAGAAACTTAGTTTTCATATAATGACACATTCTTAATCCCCATTCACACATGTGTGTATGTGCACACACACACACACACACACACACGGGAATAAGTAAGTGGCATTACTTATTCCCATATTCTAAGTGGAAAATCAGGCTAAAGCCTGATGAAATTAAAACGGAATTATATTTCAAATAAAGTAAGTCAGATTTAATTAAACTTCATATTTGGGTGTTCCTTCATATAGTTTAGTTCCATAAACTCAAGAGTGTTTGTTTTCTTCCTACAGTGGTTTATACTAAAATGAAAGGTGATAAAGGTAGAGAAACTATGGTAACCCAAAGACTGTGAAAATATTCTTTATTTAAAGTATACATCTAATATAGTATTTCTTAAATTATTTTGCTTCCTGTTAATTTATCTATATTCTGTTAATTCCAAGAGATTCTATGTAGTTAGGCATAGAAATCAGAATAAATCTTTTGGACTCCAGAATTTGGGCCAAATTAATCACATCTCTAGAACTTTCTTATTATTTCCACTAACTGCATCAAAGAAATCAAACTCAGTATTTTGAGGACTGAAATAATCACCTCCCAAAACAATTTATCTCCTAGGGTTTCCCAACTCTGAGAAGGACAATATCATCTACAAGGATACTCAAGCACAAATTCAGGAGATGGTCTTGACTCATTCTCTCACTCATATCCTGCATCAGTGTGTCATCAAGCTTTCAACTTCTTGATCTGAGCTAGCTCCAAGTTCTATCTATCTGTATTTTTTCATACATTCACTGCTCTATTCCAATTTACTGGTTCCATACATTAACCGTAGGTTTGCTGCAACCCATTTTTCTCATTCCACAATAAAAATGTGAATATCATGCCCTATGTTAAGAACAAAACAAAACAAACAAGCAAACCAACTTTTATGACTTCTCTTCATCTGTAACATAAATTCCAAATTTCTTCACATGGCCTAGAAGAGCTTCACCATTTCCTTCCTCCCTTCCTTCTTATTTTTCTTTTTCTCATTTCTTTTTTCTTTCTTTATCATGAAACAAATATTAATTGAGGACCCAGTGTGTGCCAAGAAACTTACTCACAAATATTTTGATTTGCACTTAGAGTAAAATACATTTCTCAGGAAAAAAAACATTCCATTGAGAATAAATAAAATGCAGGAAAAAAATAATAAAATTGATGCTATAAAAACAGGCAGTTAGTGAGAAGTTACTAGGCCAATATTTAGAGATAGTAAAAACTCAAAGGTATAATCTAAATATTTTATGCCAGTTTTGCCAAGAGAGGAAACTAACTTATGGACCTGAGTTGCATGTTTGGAGAATGGGGTCAAATATCAAAGACGAGGCCCTGCTTTTGTTTACTGTACTATCTTCATTCCAACACTGAACTTGGCCTCTGAGACTTTACTTGTTGCTATAGGCTGAATGTCTGTGTTCTACAAAGTTCCTGTATTGGAACCTAACTCTTGTGATGGGCTTAGGAGGTAGGGCCTTTGGAAGGTAATTAGGTTATGAGGGAGGAGCCCTCATGAATGAGATTAGTACCCTTACAAAAGTAACCCTGGAGACCTCTTTCACCCTTTTACCATGTGAAGACAGAGCAAGAAGTCCATTTATGAACTAGGAAGATCCTTAGCAGACTCTAAATGTTCTAGCATCTTCATCTTAGACTTCCCAGCCTCCACAACTATAAGAAACAAATGTTGTTTAAGCCATGTAGTCTATGGTGTTTTCATTATATCAGTCCAAACTGACTAAGACACTTGTTCCTAATAAAGATCAACCAGAAGTAAAATCCCATCTCTCCCCATACTTAAGGGAATTTCATGGAGAGTTTCTCTGGCTCTAAGGAGATGAAGGGCAAAAACCAAATGGATAATTTTCTCCAAGAGAATTTATCTATTGGCTGATGAGACTTGGATTTGCCCAATTCACAGCCCCAGGATTTAGGACTCAATTTCAAGTGGTCTCACACTGGTAGTGGGTCTTATGTACCTAAGAGAAACAAATACAAAGTATCCCTAAATGCAGGCATTTTTTCCTAGGCCTCAGAGAATCATTACAATTTTTTTCTTTTTGTTTATAAGCAACAAGTATGCAGTAATAGATAATCAAACATACAAGCTAAAAAAGTTTCATAAAAAAAAAAAAATAAAACACAACAATACAAACACCAGACCATAGAAAGAGACTTGTGAAAACTTCAAATATTGGAATTACTCGACTCCTATTATAAAATAACATTCCACATTACATTGAAATAAATAAAGAATGCATTAAAAATAGCTCCAGGCACAGGAGCTATCAATATGTAGAAAAGCATATTATTTAAAAGTATGAAGTAGAATTCCTAGAAGTGAATATAGTATACAATAAGTAATAACAAAAACATAAATAGGTTTAGTAATCCACTGAGCATTGAATAGATCATAAATAGAAGATAGCTTTTATTAAAAAATTCTTTTAACGTTTATTTATTTCTGAGAGAGAGAGGGAGGGAGGGAGAGAGAGGAGGAGGGGCGGAGGGAGGGGCAGAGAGTGAGAGAAAGACACAGAATCTAATGTAGGCTCCAGACTCTGAACTGTCAGCACAGAGCCAGATATGGGGCCCATACCCATGAACTGTGAGATCATGACCTGAGCCAAAGTTGGACACTCAACCAACTGAGCCATCCAGGCACCCCTACAGAAGATAGTTTTTTAAAAACCTGGAAGACAGTATAGAAAGATATAAAAATTTCAAATATAGAAAAGAAATATAATAATTACAAAGCAAAAACTGAAGAGCAAAAGATATGTTTAATTGTAGTTCTTCTGGGGCATAAAACAACATTTGATGAAACAATGGCTGACAATTTTCAGAATTGATGAAAGAGCAATCTACATGGCTTAATTTTTTTATTATTTTTGTTCATTTGTTTATTGTATCCTCATTTCCAACCTGTCCCCTGTTCTGGTAACAATGGTAAAGGAGGGAATACACTAAAAAACAAACATATGAAAAGAGGAAAAAATACAAAATTACATGTTTTGAGATAAGAATTAAACTCAGATGGTGGAGTGCATAATAACCAGGTAACATCTTTTAACAGATTTGTCAGAACACGCCTTTCTTAGGAGAATGCAAAACTTTGAGTTGTGACATAAATGATAAGATGGAGCCAGTCCTAAGAAGATAAGGGGAATAATATTTCCCTTAGCTATTACAAACGTTTTAGGCTTGGGAAGAGCTTGGCAATTTCTAAACAAAATGCTACTGCATCTGCAGTCTAATAAATAAGTTTAGTGGCATGAGAGGACATCAGATGGATAAGCAATGGCCAGGCAATCCAGGGCGTTGTAAACCAAAGTAAGTAGTTTGGTTATATGTATGTATGTATGAATACATGTGTGTATTTATTTTTCTCCTCACTATTTATTTGTAACCGATTTATTGAGATATAATTCACGTATATAAAGAGTATAACTCAATGGTTTTAATTTTATGTTTTTATTGTTTTCAGCTTTATTGACATATAATTGACAAACAAAAATCATACATACATAAGCGCATCATGTGATGATTTAATAGATCAATACGTTGTGCAGGGGTTTTATTTAAATGTAATGGAAAATGGCTGGAGGTGAAACTGACCTACCAAAATCACTAAGAAAACTCATGACTCCTACAAACATTTATCAGTCTGGCCTTTAATTTAGAGCTATAAATGGTGAGCTAAAGCTCATCAGACATATGAAGAAATTCAACTAAGTATGTTTTATTTTATATGCATTAAACGCAGTGGAAAATAACGCTTGGACATAATGTAGGCCTGGGGTCTTCATGATCTAATCTACACTTTACAAAATTACTTGGCTTCTCTGTGGAGAAGGATCTGAGATGCACAAGAATGGAGACAAGGAGACCAGGTAAAAAGCTTTCAGGAGGTGGTGGCAATCAATGCTGGTGGTCTTATTTAGCATGGTGGTGTCAAGATGGGGAAGTAGGGTAGATTTAGGTTATACGATGTGTGCAGAGTGGTCACATCTTGCTAACTGATTAGGTACTGGTGATTAGAAGACAGGATTTCAGTTCAAGATAGGGGACTGTGGTACCTTTTATCGAGATAGGGCAGCCTAGAGAGAAACAAGTGAAAGGAAAGCAGAGTTCCCTTTTGTCTGTTTTATGCTTGAGATATTTATAGGCCACTGTGTGGAATAACAAATATACACAAATTGGCTGTTAGTATCTGGAGTTCTGAAACTTAGGACAGGAAACAATGCTTTAGAAATTGTTACATTTAGATGTTTCATAAAGCAGTGGACAGGATGAGGTCACTGAAGAACAGATGATGTTGATTTGGAGATCCATGAATGTTCCTTTTTTTGTATAAGAACTTTTCAGTAATATTTCTAAATTTTCACCAATGATTTTGATTATGATTTTTTTTCTGGTGTCACCAAAACTCATACTTTTCATGTATTAAATATCCAGTGAGAATCTTTCATTTCCCTCTTCTCATCCCTCTGCTGCCCATCTCATGTGGTGGCATCTCCAGCATCAGGGCAGGGACTCTGGTCCACTTGAGGCCTGGTACTCGGGCTCTCTCAATGGGCCAGCGCTCTTTTTTCATGGAACATTTGTAGTCATAGCAACCTGCTCCTGTTCTTTTCAGATAATCCCACATATACCAGTTAGGCCTTTTGAAAATTCTCTTGATACCTAAATACACGGTTTCTTTCAAAATCATTTGTGTGGTTTATTCATTTGATCCTTTTTATTCGTGCTCCTGGCTTCCTCTCTCAGTCTGATGATCATTAGATGTCCGTTCCTGGTTACGAGGTAAGGGCCATGCTGATGCATACTTGTAAGAGTCACGGGTTTTCTTGCTCATGATTTTGTAGGTCAGTTTCCTCTACAGGCCTCTCCCCTCTGCAATAACTGAATTGTGGTCATTAAGATGTGAAGTTGTTCATGCCAACCATCTTGCTTCCACACAGCGTGTGTGAGCAGACAGTCCAGACATTCCTCTATTGGCCAAAATAAAGAAAAGGTTTAGTCCATATGAAGAATATTTTAGTTTATTATGCTCCTACAAAAGCTACTTGTCTTTTTTTTATGTTTTTGTTTGTTCACTGGGGCCCCTTTGCATGAGATGAGGAGGCACAGTCAATGGTTTCTGCAACTGAGTTGCTAATACTCTCAGTGGGAACACTTCTAAATCCTTCAGAGAGCAGTTAGGTGCTCTATCTGGGAGATTGCATCCCCTCTCTATACACAGGGAGGCAGGCTCATGACTGCCTTGTGGTTCTGGATGCACTTTAAAAAAAAAAACTGTTTACTTTACATCTTGGTTCTATTTTTTTATTCCATCCTGGGAGCTTCTCTGAGGCAACATAGGGAAACATTACTCCGAAGCTGATTGTCCCTGCTCTGGGTTAGGCTATGGTTCTTGCACACTGTTGTCTCCTGCAAAATTCTATCTATCTGCTTTCTGGAAATTCCACTGGAAGTCTGATCTTTACCTGATATCCTTTAAAAAATTTGTTTTCAGTATTCTTCTTTCTTTCTTTTTTTTTAAGTTTATTTATTTATTTTGAGAGAGACAGAGAGAGTGCGAACGGGGGAGGAGCAGAGAAAGAGGGAGAATTTCAAGCAGGTTCTGTGGTCAGCACAGAGCCCATGCAGTGAAACGGTGAGATCATGACCTGAGCAGAAATCAAGTCTGATTCTTATCTTACTGAGCCACCCAGGTGGCCCAGCAGTGTTATTGCTTAAATATATATTTTGTGTCATTTCATAAAATATTAGGAAGGAAGGGAAAAAAACTCAGGGTATAGAATTATCCACATGATCTGGAAGCAGCCTATTTTGAACTAAGATTTGTTGAGAACTTAATTTATTCTGCATATTAATATCTTTTGGGGAATTAAAAAAACACAAAATAATTTTAGGCCTGACTCAGAGAAATCAAATAAAAACCACTAGAGTTAGGGACTGGCTATCCACTTGGTTTTTTTTAATCTTGCAGGCAATTTTAATGTATAGCCAAGTTTGACACATTCTGGTATAATCTCTGTTTCTAATAAAGAGCAAAATCCTTAGGGGCAGAAACTTAACATTACTTATTTATGCAAGTGCTTTATACATAGGCAAATAAAGGTTTATTAAATTGAATTATTAGTGCTTTGAAAAGTTCAGCATGTGGAAATGAAGGGTAATTGTTCATATTTATTACATATCCTGGGCTTTGGGGAATTAAAAAATATTAAAAGTTCCTGAAAATATATTCATCTCAATTTTCTATATAAGTAAACTAAATTAAGCCAAAATCTATAATCTGTGTGATATTTTGAAAAACGTCATGCGTTTTTATGGTTTATTAATCAAACGGCGCATCCAGGCATATACAACCAACCTTCACACCCATGTGACTTCTCCATTTGTTCTTCTAGTTGAAATAATTTAATATTTTCACTTGAGATGTGAATTTTTCAATTGTCAGGGTACCAATTTCCATGACCACGTAGTGCCCAGGATTATGTTTGATGAGTTTCCAGGGATTCCTTTCTCTCTCATTTTTGCCTCATGTGCTAAGAAATCGGTTTCGTTCATCTGGGAGAGTGTGGCACAGCCTAATGAATAAACTCACTACCTAGCACTGACTCTAAGCCTGGGAACTGTGAATCACCAGGCTATAAATATTCTGGGAGCTCCCAGAGAGAGAGGGGCTGATAAATTATAGGACGGAGCTTTTTCTGTAAGATGCTGCTGCCTCTGGAAGGTGAGTCAATAATCCAGGTTCAGAGCTTTATCTATGTTTTAATCTGAGAAAAGCAATCTGTGAAATATAATGTTGAATAAAATTAATAATAAACACGAAATGAGTCATGCACCTTTATACTCCCAGTGTTGCGTGCACTCTGAGGATCTTTTTAGTCATTTAGACCAGAGAATTTTCCTCTAAATTATGTCGTGTTTGATCAAGAACCTTATGAAAGTGACCTATACTCACACCTTCCCTGTGGTGGATAAACCCTTACAAATAGGAAAGCTCCCCTGAAGCGTGTAGCTGGGAGAGAGATCGGCTATTCCTACAATTAAAACCATTTTTTTTCCCTTTCGAGATGGCTGTGGTAATAATGAGTATTACATAGAGTATATATTTTCACTGTCCTTTTTCACAACAAAAGTGTGAATCAGAAAATTATGTTTTTACCAGTGGAGTTCCCTTTAAAAATTTTCTTATCCTAGTAAAATACACACAACATAAAATTTGCCATCTTGACCACTTTTTAGTGTACAAATCAAGGGTGTTAAGTGTATTCACAATGTTGGGCAACCAACATCCAGAACTTCTTCAGCTTGCAAAACTCAAATTCTATACCCATTAAACAAGTCCCCACTTTCCCTCCCCCCACCCCATCCCTGGAAACCACCATTTTGCTTTTTGTTTCTATGTATTTGATTCCTCTACATGTCTCATATAAGTGGAGTCATATAGAATTTTTTTTTTGGTGACTGCTGATTTCTAAACATCCTCACATTTTATTCATGTTTTAGTATGTGTCAGAATATTCCATTGTATGTATATATCACATCTGGTTTATTTGTTCATCTGTCAGTGGACACTGGGATTGCTTCCATTTTTTGGCTATTGTGAATTCTGGCTGCTATGAACATGGTTTGGAGCTCCCTTTTATAAACTAGTCTAATCTTTTGAAATCACTTCTCTTTTCTTCTCCTGTAGATAACCATATTTAATGGATTGCCATATCTGGGCTGATTCTAAGGACTCCTGGGTCCCATCTAAATCATCTAAATCTGCTGAATCACATAGTCTTGTGGGGGAACTCTGGGGTATATACCTAAATAAAAAGCTGCATCAGATTATTTTGATAAATAGAAAATTTGGGAACCTAGAGCTACCTCGTATCCTGATAATTTAGATTATACTTAAGTATAATCCTGATAATTTAGATTATATTTAAGATTAAGTTTAATCTTGGGGCACCTGGGTGGCTTAGGTGGTTAAGCATCCGACTTTCGCTTAGGTCATGATCTCGCGGTGCGTGGGTTCGAGCCCCGCATCGGGCTCTGTGCTGACTGCCAGCTCAAAGCCTGGAGCCTGTTTCAGTCTGTGACTCCCTCTCTCTCTGACCCTCCCCTGCTCACTCTCTCTCTCTCTCTCTCTCCTAGAAATAATAAAATATTAAAAAAAAAAGATTAAGTTTAATCTTAATCACTCTCCCTCTCTATTCCTCTGATAAAAGATCATCTGGGGCTTTACCCAAGGGAGAAACTTATAGAAGAATTGTCTATAGGGAGTATTTTACAAAAACATCTAATATTTTCATTTCTTTGTGTGCACTTTATTCTTAAATGACGGAAGATTCTTAATACTTATTTCCAAATAAGTACTTATTTCCAAATACAGTGAAACCTTGGTTTCTGAGCATAATTCATTCTGGAAACATGCTTATAATCCAAAGCACTCGTATATCAAAGCAAATTTCAAGAACCATTGCTCAGTTGTGATCATGTGACTTTTGGCATCACATACTACTCCTAATGCAAGATGTCACTCATTTATCAAGTTAAAATTTATTAGAAATGTTTGCTTGTCTTGCAGAACATTTGCAGAACAAGTTACTTGCAGTCCAAGGTTTTACTATACTGTAACTGTCTTATCAGCATAGCTGTTAACTGGTTGTATCTTGAAATGTTTACTAACCTTTACTTAAGAATGCTCAAAGCTAGTTGAACAACTCTTACATTTGTCAGAGCTTTTTTCCAGTGATTCAATTCAATTATCAATTTCTTTTCAATGTTAGAAAGTAAGATGTTAACAAAGAAAACATCAGGAAAGTATGAAAAACTATTAGCGGATCACAATATTTACAAAGATTTGGAAATACCTATACACTTGTTAACTCATATTTTCTATATAAATTATTCATATGGAAATGAATTGACTATTTCATCTTAACAAGCATGTCCACATTTTAATTTAAAACCTCTGAATTGTACAGATCTCTTTTTTGAAAGATAAACCTTGAAATAACATTACCATGATTTTGTTATTATTATGAGTAGTGCTCTTTATTTTTTATGTATTTAGAGCTCTATCCTAGTCAATGAATGTAGTATGTTTTAATCAAAACTTAAACTTTTCAGTGACATACCATACATCTTCAAGTGTATATTTGTTTATGTTGCCAGTGACATTATTTTAGTTAAATATTGTGGAAGTTCTTACTCTATTGTATACTTATTTTTTAATATACAAAAACACACCAAGAGAAAGCAAAGAGGCTGAAGTATTAAGATCTGGTAATGAGACACCTAGTGACATGACCAGTACTTTTGCCAATAGAGCAGAGCCTTAATCAAAACAAGTGGTAATAGAATTGTTCAGCAGCAATTAGTCTTCAGTTGGCCATAATTATTGTGAATTTTTGGTGACCCCAGTCTGCCCCACTGTTTGCCTTTCTCTGCAACACTTAGCTGCTTAAGTATAGGGATGCAGAAGATAAATGTCTAAGTTCATTGAGTGGGGGGAACTTGTTAGACTGGATTCTCAAAAGAAGAGAAAGACAAGAGATTTGAGGTTAGTTGCATGAGATTTATTGGCATAATAAGACTTTTTAAAAAATGTTTTTATTTTAAGCAGGCTCCATGCCCAACATGGGGCTTGAACTCACAGCCCTGAGATTAAGAATCGCATGTTCTACCGACTGAGCCTGCCAGGCACCCCCAATTAATGACTTTTATTTTAAGCAGAGATATAAAGAAAGGAAGTGAATAGTGGAGACTACTAAAAGGTAGGGAGAGAGTCTTAAAGTCATTAGGTTTGAAATGTCAGAGAGGCTTTTAAGGTTAACGGAGGACCGGAGGACCATGGGGGAGAAGAAGGGGAAAAATAGTGGGGAAGAGGGAGGGAGGCAAACCATGAGAGACTCTTGAATGCTGAGAACAAACTGAAGACTGATGGGAGGGGGGTGGAGAAGGGGGATGATGGGCATGGAGGAGGGCACTTGTGGGGATGAGCACTGGGTGTTATATGGAAACCAACTTGACAATAAACTATTAAAAAAAAAAAAAAAGGTTAGAAGAGCTTTGCTTGCTACCAGAGGAAAGTTTGTTAAGAAAAACCATTTAGACTTAATTCAGTTTTATACCACTTACTTCTTTATCTTTGGTATTATCATTGAAGTACAGTGTACTTCAGATGAGAAGGACCTACAGTTAGAACTGTGACAGGCAGCTTTGGGGAAACCTGAGAACATGTGCTCGTTTCCAAGAAAGGTTCATGTTTTCTTTCTCAAACCCGAGACTACAGGTTGGATAACAGGTAAAAACTCTGAAAAGGAAGCGAGCAGAGCAGAGAATCCATGTCACATGCCCACCTATTTCTGATAGTGCGTGTCTCCTGGCAATGACTTGTCCTAGTTAATTATTTTAGTTTCCTTTTGCTAAAAAAATGTACTTATTTTGCTTTCCTTCTTCAAGATTTTTTCCCCCCACTGGATATACTATTTTCAGTTGAGGGTGTTTTATTTTCATACTTAGGAATTTTTTTCCATTATCTTCTAGTCTCCATATCTGCAAATAAAAAGTCCCCCTTCATTGAGATTATGGTTCCCCTGCACATAATGTGTCATTTTTTTTTCCAGGCTGTTTTGTCTTTTTTAGTTTTTGGCACTTTATGACATGTTCTCCTTATTTATCTTTTTTAGGATTTATTAATATTCTAGGTCTTGTATATTTATATTTATCATCAAATTTGAGGAATTTCTAGTTTTTGTTTCTTCAGTATTTTTTCTTCTACATTCTTTCTTTCTCCTCTCTTTCTGAGACTCCATTTATACATATGCCTTTGGCTATTATTCCACCATTCCCACAGCTCAATTTTTTCAATAATTATTTTTATTTTTCATTTGGATTGGATTATTTGCATTGATTTATTCTTATTGCATGATTCTTTTGTTAATCCCATCTGTTTTTAAGTCTATCTGGTTAAGTTGTCCTTTTTCAGATTTTGAATTTTAAAATTAAAAAAATTAATGTGTACTGACACACAATGTTATATGAGTTTCAGATGTACAACGTAGTGATTCAACAACTGTATACATTCTGCACTGCTCACCCAAGTGTAGCTACCATCTGTCACCATACAACATTGTTACCATATTCGGTATGCTGTACATGTCAGTCCTGTGACCTATTCATTCCATAACTGGAAGCCTGTACCTTCCACTCCCTTCACCAGTTTGGCCCAACCCCCTACCCCCTTCCCTCTTATTTCTCTTTCATTTCTGGTTTTACTTATTTGGGTCTTCTTTTTTTTCCTTCCTGAGTCTGGCTAAAGCTTTATGAACTTTGTTATTTTTTTCAAAGAATTTGCTCTTGGTTTCATTGACCTTTTCTATTTTTTGGTCTCTATTTCATTTATTTTTCTCTGATCCCTATTACATCTTCCCTTTTACTAACTTTGGGATTTGTTATTCTTTTCCTAGTTCCTTTAGATGCAAGGTTGGATTTTTTTATATGAAATTTTTCTTGTTTCTTAAGTTGGCCCATATCAGTACAAACTGCCCTTTTAGAACTGCTTTCACTGTGTCTCCAGTATTTTAAACTGATGTATTTCCATTTTTATTTGCATCCAGATATATCTTGATTTCCTCTTTGATTCTTTATGTACCCAGTGGCTGTTTAGTAACATATTGCTTAGCCTTTGTGTATTTGTGATTTTTCCAGTTATATCCTTATAATTAATTTCTAATTCCATGTTGTTATTGGAAAAGATGTTCGATATGATTTCAATCTTTTTAAGTTTATTGAGAATTGTTTTGTGGTCTAATGTGTGATCTGTACTGAGGAATGTTCTTTTTGTACTTGAATAGGTATTCTGTTGTTTTTTGTTTGTTTGTTTCTTATGGAATGTTCTGTATATGTCTGCTAAGCCCATCTTGTTTATTTTGTCATTCAGAGTTACTGTTTCCTTATTAATTTTTAACCTAGAAGATCTATCCATTGACGTAAATGGGCTATTAAAGTCCCTTATTATTATTGCCTTACAGTCCATTTCTCCCTTTATTTCTGTTAATATTTACTTTTTGTATTTAGTGCTTCAATGTTGGGTGCATGGATATTTATAATTGTTATATCCTCTTATTGTATGGATCCCTTTAATATTAGGATATGCCTTTGTTTCCTCTCACAGTCTTTAAGGTCCATTTTGTCTGATATAAGTGTGGCTACCTCCGCTTTTGTTTTCAGCCTTCAATTGCATGCAATATGTTTTCATCCTTTCACTTTCAGTCTGTATTTGTCTTTAGGTCTAAAGTGAATCTCTTATAGGGTTCATACAGATGGGTCTTGTTTTTCCATCCATTCTTTCTGCCCGATGTCTTTTCATTAGAGCATTTAGACTCTTTACATTTAAAGCAATTATTGATAGTTTTGTACTGCTGCCATTTTATTAATTGTTTTATGGCTGTTTTTGTATTTCTTCGTGTTCCTTTATGATTTCTCTTTTTCCTCATGATTGATGACTTTCTTTAATGTTATAGTTGGCTTTCTCTTTTTATCTTTTTACTGTCTATTATAGATTTTTGATTTTTGATTCTCATGAGGTTCATATGTAATATCCTAAATATATAGCAGTCTATATTAAGTTGATGGTTACTTAAGAGTGAATACATTCTAAAATAACTTCGTTCTTACCCCCTCATCCATGTTTTATGTATATACTGTCATATTTTATGTCTTTTATTTTGTGAGTCACCATATCCACTTTTTTAGATATAATTGATTTTGCTACTTTTGATTTTAGTCTTTAAATTAGTTTTATAATTTATTGTTCTAATACCTTTACTCTGCTTTCAGTCATGACATTTTTTGTGTCACAATTTTTGCATTTCTCATTATGGCTTTTGCTTTTCCCCTTAAATAATTCTCTTTAACATTAAAAAAAAACACCTGTTTAATGGCAATAAACTCTTTTAACTTATGTTTGTCTGGGAAACTCTTTATCTCTCCTTCAACTCTAAATAGTGGCCTATTGGTAAGAACATTCTTGGTTGTATACTTTTTTCTTTTAACACTTTGAATATATCAGGCTATTCCCTTCTTGCTTGCTAAGCTTCTGCAGAAACATCAGCTGATATCCTTCTGGGGTGTCCCATATATGTAACTCTTTTGCTGCTTTTAAGATTCCCTTTTTATCATTATTTCTTCAGGTTTATCTTATTTGGAACTCTATGCTTCCTAAAGATGGATGTCTATTTTTTTCCCCAGGACAAAGGAGTTCTCAGCTATTATTTCTTCATCTGAGTTTTCTATCCCTTTTTCTTTCTTCTCCTTCTTGGATCCTTATATGCAAATGTTTGTTCACTTGATGTTGTTCAACTGATCCCTTAACATATACTTGTTTCTTAAAATTATTTTTTCTTTTTGTTGTTTAGCTTGGGTACTTTCCATTACCCTGTCCTCCAGATTGCTGATCTATTCTATAGCATTCTCTAATCTACTGTTGATTCCCTCTAGTGTATTTTTCATTTCAGTTATTTATTCTTCAACTTTGATTGGTTCATTATATTTCCTATTTCTTTGTTGAATTTCTCACTGTGCTCATCGACTCCTCTCTATAGTCTAGGTAACATCTTTACAATTATTACGTTAAACTTTTTATCAGATAAATTGCTTATCTCCATTTTATTTAGTTCTTTTCTAAGGCTTTGCCTTATTCTTTCATTTGGAACATATTCCTTCATTTCTTCATTTTACTTGACTTTCTGTGTCTCTTTTTATAAGTTTGATGAAACAGCTCCTTCTCCTAAACTCAAAGGAATGATCTTCTATGATTGTTTCATATATTCCTTCTATGGTTGTGTTGACTGTGTGTGCCTGGAGGCTTTGATAGGCAGGAGCTGTGGCTAGCATGTACTAAGGGTGCTAGTGTGCTCTGTTTGTGTGCATCCTAATCAGATGGCTACAGCTGAAGTGGGAGTGGTTCAGGGCAGTCCTGGGGCTCTCCATGCAGATGGCAAGGTAGCTGAAACTGAAGTGGGTGGAATCTGGGGGAATCTTGGGGCTCTCCACACAGAGGGCACATTGACAGGACAGCTGAAGCTAAAATAGGTGCACGCAAGGTGGGGTCCTGGTGTGCTCTATACACAGGGCGCCTGGGTGGGGTAGCTGGAGCTAAGTTGGGCATAGGTAAAGTTGTCCCAGGATGCTCCTCACAGGCGGTACTCTAGTGAGTCATCCAGAGCAGAAGCAAGCATGGGCTGGGAGGTCCCATGGCATTCTGCACTGTGGCTACACAGGAAGGTCACCTAGAGCCAAAGTGATATGGCCCTTAGTGTTCTGGAGTGCCTTGTGCCTGTGTCATCTTGGTGGGATGGTTGGGGCTGTAGTCAGCGCTGATCAGGTATAGTCTGGAATGTGATGTGCTGTGCAAGGGCCACCTTGATAGGATGGCTGAGTCTGTTGTGGGCTAGGGACTTGGAGCTCCCTGAGGTGGTAGGTCACCTAGGCCACCTGGATCCTGCACCCATCCCCACTGTCTACGCGGAAACGGAACATAAACCCTGGCACTTGCCAGGCCCTCTGATCTGGAGTGAGTTCCAGCAGCTTCCCTGTCTTTGGCAGAGTTCTAAGGGCCGGAATCTTTATATTCTAGTTCCACTTTAAATCACATGTTTTCCCCTCTGTGCTGGAGGACATCCAGAACTGGTAAGGGCTAGGGGCCTGGGCCTCGTTGAGGCAGCAGACCAGCGATGACACCCAGAACTTGCTGTTGTCTACACTCCCAAGGTAGAGGAGAGATGTAAATTGTGGCACGTGCCAGTGCGTCTACCTGGAGGGAGTTCTGGCAAGTCTTTTGCCATTGGACAGGGTACTGGTGCTGGTTTTTTAAATTCCATTTGCACTTCTAAACTATGTCCTTTTTTTTTTTTTTTTTTTTTAACGTGGCCCAGAGCAGATGAATCTGCTCACAGTCCCTCAGCAGTATCCTCCCCACTGAAATTTATGGCTTCAAGGGTGGGCCTCCCTTTGTCATAACGTCTCCAGCTCTCTTGCTCTTCTCTTCTGTGTGGTCTCTCTGTCGTTGGTTGGGCAGAAGCTGTTCAGTGAGCTCTCAGATCTAGTTCAGGAGGAATTGCTCTATAAACAGGTATAGATTGATCTGTCCATGGAGGTAAGTTTAGGCTCTTTGCAAGTCACCATCTTGGATACTCTCTCTGTATTAGACAACTTTTCTTATAGAGGACTCTTCTGTAATGATAGTATATTTATTATGACTTTCTGTAACCATAATATGCAAGCTATTTAGATTAAATATATATTATATGCTCTTTTTCCTCAGAGTAGGGTCACAGCCATATTCAACTATATCCAATCCATATTTTCCATTATTTTCTTATTTTCAAATTATTTGATTTGTCTCTATATTTTAAGTATTCCTAATGTTCCCAAGTATGAGATATTTGGTGATGTATGTGCCATAGGTCCAGATAACTTACTTGAAAGCTCATAAATTGTTACCAAGAGCCCTTAGCGATCATTTGATATGTATTACACTTTCCAAAATATATTTCTCGACAAGCATATTTAAATTTTTAGTGCTATTCATATGGCAATTTTGTATTAAACTGTAAGTAGTAATTTAAGTTTATATGAGCACTTTGATATAGACCATGGAGAGGACTTACCATTGGGAAAAAGAAGTGGTTCCCAGATTTTTAAAGACAGTTATTAATGTTGATAGAATATTAAAATCCCATAGTGAAATTTAATAGAAGACAAAACAGAATGCTACCTCCGACCAACTGAAAAAGAATCTTTGGGAGAGGGACTATTTATTTAAAAAACATATATATATATATAGTATTTTCTCTTATTTTTAAATTTATTTTCAAGATAGTTAACATACAGTGTAGTCTTGGCTTCAGGAGTAGAATAAATAAAAATGAAAACAACCAGTAAAATCCCCAAATGGTTTTGATAAATGAGAACTACTCTAAGGAATTCCTATTCTCTCTCTTTCATAGGAATTTCAGAATAGAAGTTCCTTCATCACAGTAGATAAACTATTGGGTGTCAATGATTATAATACGATCCTCTTTTTCATAGATTTTGAGCAGCTTTTAGTCAAGCTGCCATAAGTAGATCTGAAAATACTTGTTGGTGAATAAACTAATGAGTAGGTAGAGGTATCTGGATAAGCAGAAATTCTGACAGATCAAAAACTTTTTTTTTTCCCCAGAATTAGAATATGTCCTCTACCAAAATATTTGAGATGGTTCAGCAGCGGAGCTGCTCTTTCAGATTTTTAAACATGTTCATTTATCCTTACCAATTTTATCTCTCTTCCAGACTGCTCCTTTCAAAATGGGTAAAATAATTTAGAATTAAATGAGTGGTTCTCAAGTGTCATGTTAGTGCTTTGAAAGGTATAGAGTGTTACATAAATATGAATTCTTATACTTGTTCATGACAGATATGCTATTAGAATGATATATATTTACTAATCTCTGACAATTTTTGACATACAAAAATGGGGGCCTTATGTGTCGCAAACTGACACAATTCTGAAAAGGACATTGCAATGAAGATGAACCTCCTACTTCTCCATAGTTTTCTGGACAACACAATTAAAAATAGAAGCCGATTATAAAACAGATAGCATTGGGACAGATTTGTTTATATAGGGTCATTTATTCTTGCTGAAAGCAACAGCTGCTTGACAGTTATCTAAAATAGTAAGAATATTTTTCAAAGGTATTCTGCAAAATCACTAGTTCAGGGATATTATAAGAAGCAAAAGAGGAAAGATTTAAGGAAAGAAAGAAAACAATGTGAGAAGAGAAGAAAGAAGAAAGGGGACTTAGGGTTAGTCAACAGAAAAATTCTATAC
Source organism: Proteles cristata cristata (assembly GCA_017311185.1). Taxonomy (NCBI): domain Eukaryota; kingdom Metazoa; phylum Chordata; class Mammalia; order Carnivora; family Hyaenidae; genus Proteles; species Proteles cristata. The sequence goes on along the minus strand of JAESUZ010002788.1, from coordinate 148,613 downwards.
GCTATAGCTTTCTGTCATACTACACATAGGTATATGAAAGAGCTACAATAATTTTTAGGAAAGAAGCCTCTTGAATCTAGCATTTGCTATGCTTGTTTAATCTAACTTTGACCCACAAATCTTTTGAACATGCAATAGCTGTTAACATTCTGACAAAAAGTGTTTTGAGACAAAGAAATATCTTGGGACACGTGGGTGGCTTGGTCGGTTGGGCATCCAACTTCAGCTCAGGTCATGATCTTGCAGTTTGTCAGTTCAAGCCCCTTATCAGGGCAGCTGGAGCCTACTTCAGATTCCATGTCTCTCTCTCTCTCTCTGCCCCTGCCCTGCTCATGCTCTGTCTCTCTCTCTCTCTCTCTCTCTCTCTCTCAAAAATGAATAAACATTAAAAAATTTTAAACAAAGACATTTCTGGTATAATAGCAAAATAGCAATCTACAAAAGGTATTCCACATTGATTCATGATAAACGTTTAGGCTATTAGGTGATGAACTCCTTAATAAAGATTACTTATTTGGGACTTCAGATCCCTTTTAGTTGCTTTGTAGCAAAGGAAGCTGTTCATTGAGTGGTAGTGCATGTTTGTCTTTCTTTGTGACAGCCCAGCATCTGAACCCTAGTGGGTAGTGGGGAGAGTCAGAGATGCTATCTTATATACAAGCTAGATGTTTGCTTTCCTGCCTGATAACTTGCTTTCCTGGCTTTCTTAGTAGCCATAATTTGGATGCGTGACTTAAGACTGCCACACAGTCTTATCAGCCTTGACTCAGCAGTATACTCTCAAGGGGGAAGAACCAGTAAAGAGGATTCTGGCAGAAAGGGACAGTGAGTTTTGCAGCCAGTGGTGGTAACAGTACCTGCAACAGCATCCTATGTCCTACCTGCTATCTTTAGTTGTGCAGGTGGAGGCATTTAGCTATTGGGTCCTCTTCTCAAGGCAAGTTATGCAGCATAACATTGAACGTTACTACTGTCTGAATATCCCCATATGTGGCCCAGACTTCTGGGTGATTCATGAACTACCTAACAGCCTTTAAACAATTTTTTCTTCTGCTTAAATCAGCTATAATTGGTTTCTCTTGCTTGCGACTAAGAATCCAGCCTGATACTGTGGGCTTAATCTTACTAATGAGAAAGAAAGAAAAAAAAAAGAAATGTTAATGATGTGAAGGAGCTATAATTCTTCTAGGTTCCTGAGATGGTTGTCGTGAAAAATATTATTGAATTCTACAGAGGAGATAACTTTCAGAGGCATGAAGGAGGCATGGGGTCAGCATGAGTGGGAGTGCGTTAGAATTTAATCATGAGGCAGGGCATTCCTTCAGAACAGAAAAACAATACACCTGTCTGTTTATAATTTATGGCATAATTTAATCCTGCCTTTTCTTCATTTGGTTACTGTCATTTCTGCCTTTTTATTTGCCTGAATTTAATTGCCTCATAAAAGAATTGCCATCATACCAGATTGTTCTGAGGTTAATAGTTTAAGAGTTTTCTTCAGTGTACAACCAAAGAGCCTGGTGCAGAAAACATGCGACAGACAGTAATATTGCAATGTCTGAAAACAAAACGAAATGATCTTTGACAGGATTATACTAGACTCTCAGAGATAACAGTATTTTATATTTGCAAATACTCTATAGTTTTCGAGGCTCTGCCAAAATATTATCAGATTCAAGGCCCATTTCATCAAATACAAAGCTCTTATTTTTATTTTAATAAATTTGGTAGGACTCTATTTCCAACTACATATAAAACTTTTAAACAGAGAAATAATTGTACATAATGTAAACTTTTACTATAATTTTGCATTATTATTATGAATGTAAATGAGAGAATAGTTTCAGAAACACTGATTTCAAATCAACTTACAGATCATCTGCTGTGCACCCAGCATTATGCTGAAGTATGAGGATATAAAAATAAATAAGAGATAGCTCTCGGCTTCAAGGGGACAGTAGTAGTTATTAAAATTCAAGAAAGTAAGTATGATGGAGAGGCTTAATATCAGATATGTAATTATACTCGCCCACCTTTTTCAGGGTTATCGTGAAGACCAATGTTGAAACTGTAAGGTTCAGTGCAAAGGGCATTTCGGATTATAATCACAATGTTGCTACTACTGATGCAGGAAATAGTCACACAGATGAAAGTGCATGGGGCTGGGGCACCTGCATGGCCCAGTAGGTTAAGAATCTGACTTCGGCTCAGGTACGATCTCACGGCTTGTGAGTTTAAGCCCCGCGTCAGTCTTTGTGCTGACAGCTCAGAGCCTCAGAGCCTGCTTTTGATTCTGTATCTCCCTCTCTCTCGCTCTCTGCCCCTCCCCTACTCACTCTCTGTCTCTCAAAAATAAATAAAAACATTAAAAAATTAAAATAAAAAGAAAGTGCATGGGGCCATGGGCTGAAGTAGAAAGAGCAGATGTGTTGGAAAGATAAAATCTCAAGCTCAAACAAACCCAAGGGAACTTCTGATATTTATTATCCATATGGATGTGGGCAAGCACCCTAACTTGTCTGAGTTTTTGTTTGCTGGTTGGCAAAACTAGAATAATGCCCACCTTGAAAGCCTTCATTGAGAGTTAAGGAGAATACTGGCTAATCAAGTAGTATAGACTTTTAACTATTTCACAAAGGAATCATCCAAGTTTACAGTCTTGTGAGAAAATTAGTCCACTGCAATATCTGATCCATAATTAGCACTCAGTACATATTTGCTCAATGGCATTGAGATGAATATATTTAAGTCAAACTTTGAGGTAGGTAGGGCAGGTATTATTATCTCAAATATCAATATTGTTCATGCTAGAACCATATTTAGAGAATAGAAACTGCATTTACTCATCAATTCATTTAAAACTGGGAAAAGTAATGGCATTCTCAACAGAAAAAGAGCTTCCTCTCTGAATTATTTACCTCAGTTATTTACATATTCTGGGTACCTTTCCATTTGTACACAGATAGTAATAAAATACATGGGAACCTTAAATGGGAAAAAAATAAAAGCTTTTAGCCTATGGTATGGATCATTACTGTTGAATGATAATAAAAATATCGAAAGCATATTAGTGAATGCTTTCTATAGGAAAATCTTTTAAAAATGTTTTAATGTTTATTTATTTTTGAGAGAAAGACAGAGCATGAGTGGGGGAGGAGCAGAGAGAGAGGCAGACACAGTATCTGAGGCAGGCTCTAGGCTGTGAGCTATCAGCACAGATCCCCATGTGGGGCTTGAACCCACAAACCATGAGACCATGACCTGAGCCGAAGTCAGAAATGTAATCCACTGAGCCACCCAGGCACCCCTATAGGAAAATCTCCTTTAATTACAAAGATTCAGTTTCTTAATGTTTGTGCGTGGATTTGAAATATATGAGCAGCCCCCTTGATGGGCTGGATATGTGCATTCCATCCATTGCTTTATAATGAATCCACAAATTTAAAACAAATTTTAAAAATATACTCAGATGCCCTTTGTGAATGGCAATTTACATGCTTTTGGAGATTCTGAATCATTATGCTCAAGAGAATAAGAAAGATTATAGAGATTTAACACTGTAAGATGCTTAGATGCTCAAGAGCTATATGAATTCACAGGAAACCAGTCTCTAGTTTACCATTGGATCTCCAGTTTTGCTGCAAAATGAGTCACTTGTAATGGTCAAAGGACAGACATGGGTAGGAATGTCAATGGGGCAGTCTGTGAGTGAAATGTTCAGGTATTTAAAAGATAGTGTGTGTACACAGAGTGAGTGGATTACTAAGATTAGGTACCAAGCCACTTGCATCACATATCGAGGCAGAGTAGGGACCAAAGTGAGAACCAGATTTCTGATGGGACGTCTGCAATTGGCTTCCCACGAGGAAGGCAGTAGGAAGCTTTCTGATAGCACTGCACACATTTGCATAGATGGCACTTTGTATTGGTCATAAATCTCTGAGGATCCAAGGACTTGCCCTCATGCTTGAGATTCTTCTTACCTTCCATAATGTATTCCTATTATCTGGACATATACCAACATGGTATGTTCCAAGTTGTCTGAATCTTGGATCTTATTCTCTCAGTGAACAGAATTATTATATTTGAAAGATATGCTCCTGGATTGGACATATATCATAAGTACTGGGTACAGTATCACCAACACAGTAGAATATCCCCCAAATGCTAATATCCTTTCCCATCAGAGCCTTTGTCCACAATTTATTGACATCCAAATACTTCTATCATCACCTTGCCTATAGGAAGCCTATTGTTTGTTCTTTTCCAAGGTCAATGTCCTATCTTCACCATCCCAGTTTGATTCCCTTAGGGAATTTCAGTATTGGTTTCATTTATGTTTCCATAAATGAGGGCTTTGTATTTCCCTTCTCACGCAAACCAATTATCTTATAGATATAATGAAATATTATGGATATGGCAAAATACTAGCTGCATTTTTTTAGTCTACTAAGGCATTCTGCTATGAGTCTATTAGATGATGGCATGGAAAAATGGTTATAAAAATTGAATTTCAGGAGACTAGGATTAAGATTCTTGAACAAAAAGGAGTGTGTAAAATCGTCATCAAACTCTAGGAAAATGTCTTGGTGAGCACGGAATTCCTGGCTAAAAAGTGAAGCATTGGGCACCTGGGTGGCTCAGTCAGTTAAGCTGACTCTTGATTTCAGCTCAGGTCATGATCTCACAGTTTGTTAGATCGAGCCCTGCATCAGGCTCTGGGCTGAAAGTGTGTAGCCCGCTTGGGATTCTGTTTCCCTATCTCTCTGCCCCTTCACTGCTCATTCTCTCTCTGTCCCTCTCTAAATAAATACATAAGCTTAAAGAAAAGTGAGGAATCATGTTGAAAGTCTGTATCAGAGATAGTAGATAATGACACACAGATGACATCTGACTGAAGCTCCTTCCCAGCCATTATCACTGAACCCTGTCTGTTACTTATTTCAAGTACCCATCCTTCTCAATTATTGTCTCATCTATTTCTTAATTCGTTTACTACATACTGTCATTCTGTGATCCATAACTCCTTGTAGTCTGGAATCTTGTTTCATTCACCATAGTCTTACCAAGACCCAGAAAAATATCTGGCCTGTAGTATATAGTGGTTGAACCAGGGAATTAATGAGTAAGTGAATCAATAACGCTGAAAGTTTGCAAGGAAAAGGAAAAAAAAAACATTGGGGCCTAGTGTTCCCAGGATTTGTCTGATTAGGAGTTATAATGAATTTTTTTTTCCATTACAATTGCAATTTTTACCAACAGTCCTTGAGTTTCTTTCCACATTTTCCCCCCTTACGTGGGGAAGGGCAGGGATTGTTCCTGGTGTCAGCAACTCAATTCTTATTAATCCATAAGTGACGTAGATGAAGTATGTTACTCCTTAAATTACTGCAAGAAATTATTGATATGTTAAGGTTTATATGCCTCCAAAATGCTATGAATTCTTGGGTTCCAGTCTAGCAGGGGAAACAACTAACATCATCACCATGAACTTGATTATATTTATCTTTGTTTCTGTGCCTTATACATAGACAACACTCAGTGAATGTTTAAAGAATAAGGAAAATGGGCTACAGTATTCAACTACACTTAACTACCATCTGTAACTCCAGTTCTCAAGGAAACGCATTGTATATTTTGTACTATTGAAACACAACTCCTTGACCTTGAACATGTGACAGCACTTTCCTAGCTACAGTGGTGGGTGCTCTCAGGTTAGTGAAAAATGTTGGAGGAACGTGACGCCTTATGTCAATGTGAGAAAGGTGGTTTAGGGCCTTGTTACTCAAAGTATGGTCTGCATCACCCGGAAGCTTATTGGGGATGCAGAATCTTGGCCCTATCCCAGGATTTCTCAGTTAGAATCCATGTTTTAATCAAGATCCTCAAGTGATTTGCATGCACATCAAATTTTAAAAGCAACGATTTAGGGGAGATAGGTCTGTTACCTCAAACATCAGGAGTGTCTTAAATATCTACATCTGTACAAGACCTTTTCGATAGCTATATATTGGTAGACAATAAAATTCCTCTTCAATTACTCTGAGAAGTAAAACTTCCTCCAACATCCTATTTGCATATTCATCAATTTCCAGAAAACATACTCAATGCAGTGTTTTGGATTAATCAATTCAGCACTTAAATGATGAAATTTGCAGTCTCAATAAAGCATGATAAACAGCTGCTGCCTTTCATTTCTGCCTCCACTGAAGGGGATTTAGAAATACTCACCGGAAATTCATCACTTCTGCTTCTTGGCAAAAATATCCTTATCTAGGAGTTGGCACAACTTCCAAGTTGAAGGAAGCACTGGATTTTACATCTAGAAACATCTGTTTCAATCCGTGCTTGTAATAAATGAAAACATAAACATCTTTTATTAATCTTTCTCTTCTCATCACATCTAGAGCACTTAAAGTCTGGGTTACAAAATTAACATCATGTAGTAGAATGCTTTGTACTGTAAGATGTTTCACAAATCATAACAATGTCAAAACACTAATAAAGATAATATGTCGTATAGAAACTCAAAGAAAAACTTTGGGGACAGTGGCCAGGAAAGGTCCTGAAAGAGCAATGACAATGACAAAGATATGAAGAGAGAAGAAATAGCAAGTTCAATTAGTGAGGAAACAAGTCCATGATATATGATAATGAAACTCACAGTTAGAGATGTTGACTAAGACAGATCACTGTTAATTCCAACTTGAATTTGAATATTTCCTATAATAAATATACCATGAGCAAATAAAAAAATGGGGGGAGTGCGTTAGAAATAATATTTAATGAAGTTAATATACGCAAAATTCGAGTTTAGTCCTAATGTCAGTATTGTAGTGCTGGATCTTAATAAATGATTGCCAAATAACAAATGAATGAATATACAGTGTTTCATGTAATTTTCAGGAAAAGAAATTAGCTTCTGAAGTCGATTAACTCTTCTGCAATTTTTTTATGTGTTTCCCAATTTTCCAAGGGAAAGTCTTCAACAGAGACAACACGTATAATTGCTGGATATACACACTTGTCAGAACATGGTTGTAAGTGAAACTCTATTATATTCTTGAATAATAATGACAAGGGTGATTGAAAACACAAGATCAGTTTTCCAGGATCAGTTTCTCAGAGTATTATCCCTTTTCTCTTCACTGTGTCAGAAAACCTAGGCTTTAAGACTTACTGAGCCATTTTTCAGCAGTTACTGTGATAGTTTCTCTGCCGATGCTGGCCAAACTGCTACAGAATCACATGTCAAAACTTCTATATAAAACATCCATTTGTGGAATGCTCATGATGACACAGACATTTCCTGCAGCAGCATTAATATTCCTAGGAAAATATTACTTGACATGTAGTGTGTGATTCCCACCACAAGGAGTAGGAAGATGATTTGGACTATTGGCCATGAAACCATGATAGGGCCCTTTGATAGGACTTTGGGTGAATGAAGAGGCTCTTCTCATTTGAGGAAGCTTATTGTCAGAGGGAAGAGCAGCTTTATCCATGTAATCCACATTTTTCTTCATTTCCACAATTTGAGATTATGGTGAACAAATAGGAGAAGTGAGGATAGAGTAGGATGCAGGAGGTTGCTTTAATATCCCATTTCATCACGTCCAGATAGAACTATCCAGAAGGCAGGCTAGTTATCAAGAGGAGATAGGAAGAAAAACATCCTGTTGGGTAGGGGAGTGAAAATTCTAATGTTATAACCTAATTTATATTTATTAAATTACCTGAATCATTAAATATTGGACTATTGGAAAAGCAGTAGTTGTAATGAATCAACAACTCAATCACCATAAGCTGTTTTGAGAACCTACGATAAGTTCAAAGCAATCCAGTTAACTTTCTTTCCTTTGTTTCATATACTCCGTGATAGTATGTGTTCTTTTAGTGTAGAGATTGTATCCAACGATATCATGATTTGTCCAGAAGCATGCAATACATGTATGTTAATTTATAATGTGAGCAAGGGCTGAATCTATCTCTCCATGGATAATATGGAGACTGGAGTTTCTCTACTGAATTGTATTCCACAGCAGCCCACTGTGAAAGAAACTGAATTTTAAAATGAAAATTAAACAAAGACTGTCAGATTGAAACAGATCTTAGAGGCTTCCTGGAATAACTTTCTCTTTAATGCATGGGCCTCTTATTGTTCTAAATCTATGCATGCTGAATCATAATGTGATTCTCACAAGACTGACTTCATGCTTGGTTAAAATATGAATTCCTTTATGTAGTGGGATATAAGAAGCTTCTGAAAGTTGCCCCTTCAGGATACAGATATATTGAGCTGATCAGGAGTTTTTAATTTCTAGATGCAGAGCCACTAGGGAAATGACAGGAGAAATAAGAAAATAAACCTATTACCATGCACTGATCCCTAGAATTACTAGATCTCTTGTGTAAATGAGGAGTTTGGCTAAAAGACCATCAAATATAAACCTGGCTGCACATTAGAATCACATGCAGAACTTTAAGCGTATACTAATATTTAGTGATTATCCTCAGATATTTTTAATTTAACTGGTCTGCTATACATCTGGGCATCTTTAAGGTTTTTTTTAAATTATGTTTTTTATTTATTTTTGAGAGACAGTGAGAGACAGCCCAAGCAGGGGAGGGTCAGAGAGAGAGGTAGATACAGAATCCGAAGACAGGCTCCAGGCTCTGAGCTGGCCGTTAGCACCGAGCCCAATGCGGGGCTCCAACCCATGAACTGTGAGATCATGACCTGAGCTGAAGTCTGACACTTAACCAACTGAGCCACCCAGGTGCCCTGCATCTGTAAGTTTAAAAGCTCTTCAGATTGCTCTAATATGCCATTCGAATTGAGAGATCTTCTAGGTGGTCTCCAGTTCTAATATTCTAAGAATCTGGAAGACAGTAAGTCTGGTAAATTCCCAAGTTTGAGCTACTGTATTTTTAATCATCTATTGTTACTCTGGTGAGGGTCCCCCATATGGCATATAATGCAAGATTTGATTCTCTGGCTCTAACTATCAGGGACTTATGACATTTCCAGTGAGTCCAAACAGCCTCCTAAAAGAAGAAAGCATGATATTTGTGAATATCAAATTTCACCATGAATGTGTGTCTCTAAGTATTTCTTCTAAATTTAGCAAATATTACACTAATTATAAAGATTATACAGATAAGAATTGATTCGCACTCAAAAGTTAGATGAAATTAGTTCCTATCTATAATATTCCTTCTGCAAAAAGACTGAGAAATATTTGTTGGTAGAAATTTCTATAAAGACAACTCTTTTATGGCATCTATAAATCCTTGCAAAAACACTACAAGTGATAAAAGAATTCCAGTGGATTATTGTTCCATGAACATATTAGTCACATATAGATATCAGTTAGAACATACAAAGCCATTGTTGGCCATGAGAAATGGTTGTAATACGTTTTTCTGTAAGTTGCTAAGGAAATATAAAAGTGTATTATTATTTTGGATTCTGTTTATTAGAATCATTTTGAGACCTAGATATTTAGTTAGCTGGCTGACTGGATTTAAAGGTGACTGGCAAGAATCATAATTCATAAACTACAATTTCAAAAAGCTTCAGTTTGATCGAAAAGCTTAGCCTGAGGAATTGTCCCTGATTGAACTTGTAGGACCAAGGCTTATATATATATTTTTCCCATTGTTGGTCCTTATATTCTACTGCAGTTAATCATTTCTGGAAGGCTGGGACTTGAGATTATATGTGCATCTTTTGTTTGAAAGAGCTGTGGGACTCTGTCACGTGAGGCCTAGCTTAGAGTACCTTCAGTTTTGAGTAGGATAAATGTGAACAGGTGAACATGTCGTACATTTCCTTACCATGTTGGCCTATGAGAGGCTGTGTTCTTAGCAGAGGCTAAAACAATTGTCTTCTAGGCTCAACAACAAAAAAGGTTGACAGGAAGGAAGCTAGAGAAAGAAGCACTCAAAGAGAAGAAAGGACTTCGTCAACGGGAGTGATGTCCAGGAGTCACTCTCAGGGTCAGTCTTGGCCCTGAACTCAGCACAATGACTGGAACCCAATTGTCATCAGCATGGAGTGTTTTCTCTCTATTGGGTATTGAGTTACATAGATTTCCTACATTATTTTATTTATTCCTCATCACAACTATATGGGGCTTTCTGCTCCCTCTTAGGTCCAAGTACTATAGTTTTTGCCTTGAGACTTTCCTCTTTAGGGGGTTTCCTCTGTCTTTCCTTTAGTAGTATTTTTCTTCTAGTCACAGGGATGCGTCTACCTGGGGCCCTTCCCCTTGCTAGACTATGTTCGCATCTTCGGGATTGTGGTATTCCTTGTCCAAATGAACTTGATTCCCCTTCCCAGGACAATGCAGGCCTCATTCCTAACGACAGATCACAACTGTAAAAACAAAATCCGAAGGAAGGTCACCCAGAGCTGGTATGGGAGCCTGAGTTGTGAGTAAATCATTTACCTTCATCTTGTTGTTCCATTCTCCTCACCATATTACTTCCATCTCATAGTTCAACAGAGGTATTTAAGCTCTGGCTATACTATTTTCATTTCAGCCAGAGAGAAGGAGAAATGAATGAAAAAGTCCATCTTCCCCCTTCAAGGGCACTTATGAAGCTCTTCTTATATCTCATTAACCATAATTGTGTGTGTGTGTGTGTGTGTGTGTGTGTGTGAGAGAGAGAGAGAGACAGAGACAGAGACAGAGACAGAGACAGGGAGAGGGAAGGAGGGAGAGAGATAAAGAGATAGAGACTGGGAGTGAAAAGATGTCTTGTTAAAGGCATAGTTATTTTGTATTATTTGGCACATATGTTGAAATGACATAAATTTATTTAAATTTGATATTTTCATTTTGTATCCTATTTGTCATGTATTATTCTGCTTTCCCCTTAGAAAGATTCTTTTTTTTTTTTTATTGTATGACTTTTTACTAAATTGTTTGAGGTTATTATTGAAAATTTCTCTTCAGTTTACCTGAGGATTTCTATTCTTTCTGTTGTTAGCCATCAACATTCAAATGAATATTTAAGAAAGTCAATACCTTTGCATTGCACTGGAGTAATATAAGGATATAGGATGACTTTAACTCTCAGTATTCCCTTTCCTCTCTGAGGCTGATACAAACAAATTGACAGGCAGAAAACTAGAGCTAGAATCACTGAAAAAGGAGGGGAAGGTCTTAAGTAATAGAGGAAATGACATTCAGGAGCCTGGGTATTTGGGCTGTTCAGGCAATTGTCTGCTGTCTTAACTCAGCTTTGTTACAAGCCAAAAATTATCATTATTTTTTGCACCATTAATTTATCTTTAGATGTACATGCATGATTATTCTTTTTACTCACCAATTTTGCTTTCATTTCAGCTATTCTTTTTGGAATACATTTTTTTGCCTTGCCATTTAGAAGTTCTTGAATTAAAGTTGTTTATCTGAAAATGTCTTTGTTTTCATTCTTGAAAATAGATCTTTTGAGTGACCAACCTAATTGGACAATTATGTCCTCCCTGAATTTTGAAGTTATGTTTTTCTCTTGCTGCCTTTATTTGTCTTGACAATTTGTCGTTCTAACCATGCTTTTGTTAATTTTTTTCATGGTTGTTGTTAAGATCTTTTTTTTATTGTACTTTGTAATCTTATCATACTTTGTTTAGATAAGAATTCTTTTAATTTATGTTGTTTGGAATTCTTTGCCTTCAAAATGTTGTCGTTCATCACTAAATGCTGTGAAACTATCAGATGTTATCTCTCTGTTACTTCTATATAATTGTTTTATTATTTCTTCCTGGCATATATTTAAAAAATATTTTGAATCTTTTCACTCTATTTTCCATGTCTCTAACATTTTACTTCATATGTTTTATTTCCTTGTTTCTGTGTCGCATTTTGTGTAATTTCTTCTGATACTTCTCCCATTATTCAATTCTCTTCAAGTCTGTTAAACTATTTAATATCTCATTAAATTGTTAATTTTATTTTTTTTATTTTTTTTAATATTTTTATTTATTTCTAGGAGAGAGAGAGAGAGAGACAGCATGTGAGCAGGGGAGGGTCAGTGAGAGAGGGAGTCACAGACTGAAACAGGCTCCAGGCTCCAAGCTGGCAGTCAGCACAGAGCCCGATGCGGGGCTCGAACCCACAAACACGAGATCATGACCTAAGCGAAAGTCGGACGCTTAACCGACTAAGCCACCCAGGCGCCCCTAAATTGTTAATTTTAAATATATTGATTTTTTATAGCTTCTCTTTAGTTCTTTATTAAATATATTTAATTTTCTCTTATTTTTTGGTAATCTCTTTGTCCCAACATATTTTCAGTTGTCTTATTTTCCTAAATTTATTAAGCATATCTCTTCAGTGTTACTTTTTGAACATTTTCAATATCTGAACTTCTTAAATTCTGGTAATGTTTCTACTTATTCATGGTAGTTTGCTTTCCTTTACATTTGACATACTTTCTATTGAGATCCCATATATACATTGATGTTGTGTATTGGGTATGTATTTTTCCAGGTAGAATTTTGGATTGCTTCTTCAAAGTACCTGTGCATAAAATATCTAGGTCCAACAAAAATTGCAATTCTTGGCTTCAGTATTTTGAACTGAACAAATATAGTAGATTTAGACTGCAAAGTATTTGAAGGCCAGACTTGACCACAGTCACAATGAAGGTCTTAATTACAAAAAGACTCGACTTGGAGATAAAGGCAAGTTAAACATGATACTTTATTAATCTTACTACTTGCCTCTGTGGGGTATCTTTTTCTGTAATAGCTATTATTGTGATTATATGTGATTTGTTCAATTCCTTGCCTTTGAAGCCGTAGGTAATGTGAGATCTACATATACTTCCACATTAACTTTCAATTCAGCGCTAGCTTACGTCTATGGTTGATTTTCTGCAAGCTCATCTAGTTTGAGAGAGTATTTTGAACTATTTTGTTAGATGTTCCATAGCAGGAGAATTTTGCAATTTCTAGGCCATTATAATTTTGGAGACAGAAGGCTCATATTAAACTTTAGAAAATTGTTCTATTTTCAGTAAGAATACATTTTTAAAAGACTGTAAAATATCACCAGTCTCAAATAAAATTCCATGATTTTCAGGTTGCTTATATTATATAAGAGTCAGGGGAATGATTTTAGGTATTACCTAAATTATGTTATTGATGAGGTTTTGAGGGCAACAGTGGAGTATGGGGTCTGGAGCTGATGAACAAAAAGAATATTTGAAGACTCTCTTTGGTACAAAAAGATGATTTTATTAAAGCATGGGGACAGGACCTGTGGGCAGAAAGAGCTGCCCCAAAACCATGGGGAGAGACTGGTTATATACTGTGGAGTTGGGGGGAGGCAAAGTCTAGGGGAAATTTCTGGTGAGATTTTCATATGCTAAAGAAGATTCCCAGGATAGTGGAGGCCTAGCTCTTGTCAAGATTGTATTCCCTCTAGCAAATCATAAGCATTAAAACATTGAGGAGTTCCTGGAGAAACATTTTATTCTGCCTGCCTCAAGTATTTGTCAATGGGCTGCAGGTTATGAGGAAATTTAGTTCTATCTGCCATTTCCTTCTGCCTTTGTTTTCCACATCACTTCTGGATGATCAGGCTATTGGTAAGATTGCAGATTTTTTTGTGATTTACTAAGATATTTGTAAAAAGAAGGGGACTTGGTCCTGCAGGACTATGATCTCTATCAGTTAACCATTTGTTTTCCCCTTTTGTTTGTTCTTGGGCAGCCAAGAGTGCCTGAGGAATATCACACATATCCCACCTAGGAGTTGGGGGTGGGGATGGGGTTGTAGCCAGTCAGCTTGCTTTGTGCTCCCTCATCATTATGATTAGGTGTCACCAACAATATGATAAAACCCCATCTGAAACCAGACTGCCTTACTCTTTGACTTAGTAGGTGTGTCAGCTTTGGTGAATTTATTGATCTCTTTGGGCCTCAGTTTCCTCCTTAAAAGTAGGATGGTATCAATAACCTAGTAAGGCTCTCTGCAGAATGAATATATTAGTACATGTAAAACACTTAGAGAAACGCCTACTACATGGTTAGGCTAAAAAATCTTATTATTATCATGATAGGTATTGGTGATAAAATTTAGCAGATTGAAAATGAAGGGGTTCAGAATAGGTCTTCCCAAAATGTGCCACTTTTGGGGACTCAAGCTAAAGACCTTCAAGACCTGAAAACCTAAGAAAAACTTTTACCTCTTCCTCAAACTACCTAAAATAATTTAGATAGGGGGTCTGTAAAGAGAGCTACTTCCAAGAGGCAACTTTTTTTTTTTAATCTGAGTGACCTATCTGACAAACACCTAGTTACTAGACATCTTCTGATTATCATATGAATCACCTCCCTTCCCTTTGAAGCCCAGGCCCTCATCCCATGCCTTAGCTAAGGATGGCATATAAATAAACCCCACCTGCCCATCTTGTCTTTGGGTCTCATGTTCTTACAGGGCTCCTAAATATGTGTTATTAAATTGATTTTTCTCTTGTTAACCTATTTTATGCTAATTTGATCATTAGACCAGCCAAAGAATCTGGAAAGGTAGAAGGGAAATTTTTTTTTCCCCAACACAAATTAATCACATAATCAACAACATAAAGAAAACTAGTGATAAGCAACATCATTTAATATTCACACTCATATATTTCATCCTTCATTTAAAATGAACTGAGTTGCAAAGTTTTTAACAAATGAACAAAATATAAATTTGAGAGTTTTTAAAAATAGGGCTTGAGTTAAGTGTTCATTTTATACATGCCTCTAAGCAAGTATATAAGAAATTGATCTTAAAAGGCATAAAAGCTTATATAGTTTAGTTAAATGGCATCCCAACTATATTAACCTGATTATAAATGGTGTGACCTTAATATTCAAACGTGCTTCTGACATAAATCTGATCATTATTTTGGAAAAATTCACTTTCTACACAAATGGCTGCTGCTATTAGAATGTATATTCTACTTATATTTATTTGTCTTCTTTGAAAAATGTTAATATTTTACAGGCAAAGAATAGTTCTTACCTCTAGTATTTCAAAAGTAGGTGTTTATGCTACAAGTATGTTGTTAAAAGTATATTTAATCTCTTTCTCCAACCTGCAGAGGAGAAACAGCCTGAATTAATATTAGGCCATGTAAAAATATGCACTGTAGGTATGCTGAAAAATAATTTAAATTTTTTTTCTTCCCCTCTGGAGGAATACGTAATTCACCATTTGTTATTCAGTGCACTTTAGGACATTCATATTTGAAACTTCATAGAAGTATTTAGGTTAGACATTTGTTTGGTGATAGAATTCTTTGGAAATAAAATAAGTCCTTCCCCAATCCAGGATAAAAGAATTTACTTTTTTATATGTCTGCTCCTCAAGATTGATACTTTGTTTTAGGCCTATGTTAGACATAGTTATAAAAAAGATGGAATTGAGTGTTGAGGACTTAAAAGTCGATGTAAAGAAAATGAGAGATTAGGAGTACAGATTTTCCCACTGTGTCTTTTTGAGGTAAAAAGAAATAGTAACAAAATAATCTGGCTTTATAATAGTGAAGGGGCAGAATTTGTCACCCCAAAATATACCTCTCTGGCATAAGGATTATTTTAGGTTTCTTTTTTTAAGAGACTGAAGACATACAGAAAGCTCTGAAAACCTAGTAAAAATTGCCCTTTTGTAAAATACATTTACATTTAAAAGGAAAAATATCCATTTGTAAGAGTCTCTCTCTCTCTCTCTCAGTACCAAGAAGAGGATGAGCAAATCTCTAGAAATTCTTATCAGTGGAGAAGGCAGGACTTAAATCTGCATAATAACCATGCCCTTATTCAAGGTGCTTATCCTAGTAACATTCCAAAACTTCCTCCTTTCCCCACCATCTTTCTTTTGCCTTAGCTGAAGATGGTTTTTAAGGTGGTAGCTTGGGCCATTTCAGAGTTATTCAGTGTTTTTTGTTTTGTTTTGTTTTTGATATATAATTGGCACATAACATTATATTATTTTCTGGTGTATAAAATAATGATTGATATTTGTACACAGTACAAAATGGTCACCACAATAAGTCTAGTTACCATTTATTACCATACAAAGTTAACAATTTTTTTGTGTGTGATGAGAAATTTAAAGATTTATCTCTTGGCAATTTTAAAATAATGCACTACAATAGTATTAATATAGTAACTATGGTGTATATTGATAACATATCTATGACTTACTTATTCTATAACTGGAAGTTTGTACCCCTTGACACTCTTTATCTATTTTGCCTATTCCTCATCCCTGCTCCCCCATCAAGCAGCCACCATTCTATTGTCTGTATCTATGTTTTGTTCATTTGTTTTGTTGTTTTCTAGCTTCCACATATAAATAAAAACTTACGGTTTTTATCTTTTTCTGTCTGACTTTTTCACTTAGCATAATACTCTCAAAGTCCATTTAGATTATCGTAAATGCCAAGATTTCATTATTTTTTATGGCTAAGTTGTATTCCATTGTAGATATATATCACATCTTGATCCATTTATCGGTCAACCTATGCACACATAGGTTGTTTCCATATCTTGGCAATGTAAGTGATGCTGCAATGAACATCAAGGTATATGTATCTTTTTAAAATAGTGTTTTCATTTCCTTTGCATGAATACCCAGAAGTAGAATTGTTGGATCACATGCTAGTTCTATTTTTTTTTTTTTAAATTTTTGAGGAATCTTCATTTTGGTTTCCATGGTGGTTGCACCAAGTTACAATCCCATTAATAATGCACAAAAATTCCTTTTTCTCCACATCCTCACAAACACTAGCTATTCTCTCTTTTTTATAATAGCCATCCTAACAGATGCGAGGTGGTTTTTACCGTGTGACAGATGTGAGGTGATATCTCACTGTAGTTTTTACATTTCTCTGATGGTTAGTGATGATGAACATTTTTCATGTGCCTGTGGGCCATCTGTATGTCTTCTTTGGAAAAACATCTATGCAGATCCTCTGTCCATTAGATTGTTTCTTTCTTGTTTGTTTTGTTTTTTTTTGCTATTGAGTTGCATGTGTGTTTTTTTATTTTTTAAGAGGAAGAGAGAGGGAGAGAGAGAGAGCAAGTAGGGGAGGGGCAGAGGGAGAAGGAGAAAGAGAATCTCAAGCCTCCACATCCAGTGCAGAACTTGATGCAGGGATTGATCTCACAACTGTGAGATCATGATCTGAGCTGAAATCAAGAGTCAGATGCTTAGCCATTTGAGCTACCCAAATGGGTATGTGTTCTTTATGTATTTTGAATTTTTTTTTAATTTATTTATGTTTTTGAGAAAGAGACAGCACTAGTGAGGGAGGGACAGAGAAAAAGAAGGAGGGGGAGAGAATTTCAAGCAAGCTCTGTACTGCTAGTGCAGAGCCTGACCTGGGGTTTGAACTCAAGACTTGTGAGATCATGACCTGAGCCAAAATCAAGAGTCAGAAGTTTAACTGACTGATCCCACCAGGCTCCCTGATGTATTTTGAATATTAACTGCTTATCAGATACCTGATTTGCAAGATTTTCTTCCATTCAGTAGAGTGCCTTTTCATTCTGTTTAGATTTTCCTTGCTGTGTAGCTTTTTAGTTGATTTCGTTCCACTTGTTTGTATTTGCTTTATTGCCTGTGCCTTTACTCCATTTTTCTGAGTATCTGTCTCCCATATATATAGGAGGTACACATGTTATTAAGTTGCTATTTGTTTCTCTCCTGCTAATCTGTTTTTTATTATAGGGGCATCCCAAGGAATAACCTAAAAGGATAGAGGGTAAATTATTTTTATTCCCCAACAATTCCAAAAGTAGCATTTGCTGCAGTAGGTATTGAGGGACTGTGGATATCAGAGGAAAATGGTCTGCTATCTCCACATGAGTGCTGGACTAAAGTTCTTATAGGTGAAGCACAGGTTCTGTGCTGATACCAGAGAAGTTTCGAGAAACATAACTACAGCAAATTCAGTAGGAAAAATCAAGTTGATCCAGTGTTTTATCTAGTTAAGTGCATAGATTACTTACATCTCTGAGATCAAAATCGGAACCTTAAGGTGGTATCAAAAGGCATTTTCATTAAAAATGCCTAAGCAAAAGCTTAAAATTTTCCTAGGATCCAAGTAAGTTAATTGTATTTACTGTAAATTAATTATAATTATTAGTTCTAATGTAAGGTTTGAGTTATGATTGATATTCTCTTTATTTTCAGGCATATGAATAACATAAAGACTTTCATAGGTTTACCCACCAGAAAAGTGCTCCAGTTTCTTTTTCTTTTAAAGGTTAAAATATTCAAGCACACATGTTCTCAACAAAGTGGATCTCAGGAAGACTTTGTTTCTGGGTAAAGAACACTGTCTCTCAATTTTATTTCATTAACATGAGGTTGTGATTTGTGTCCCTACAACAACTTCAAGTTTCAAAAGTGTTGTGGTTCCTGCCTTATATTTCTGTTCTTATAAATAATATTTCATGAGTAAGAAGCTATAAACATATGGAGAAATATTCAATAGATCATTTATTTTAAGTTGCATAAACTAGCCAAACAGATTTAGGAGTCATAGTAAAATACAGCAACTCTTCTAAAATCAGAAATTGATATGTTAGCAGTATTTCCCCGTGCTCAGCATCAGGTCCAATATGAGGTATGCAACAAGGCCATCCAAATAACAGGTGCTTTAACTAAGTAGTTAGTATAAGCAGTGTTTTGTTCTAGGTTGATTGAGTGAGGTAAAAGTAGAAACTTGCTTTATATCTCCCCTTCTATCACTACTTTTCAAATAGGAAAGGATCTGTCTTCACTGTCCCTGGATATCTGAAGTGGGAAGCATACATTTTCCCACCATTTTTAAAATCAGTACCATTTTGTTATTAACAACCTAATCCCAAATAAATAAAACTTTATCTTTTCTTCAATTTAAAGCTTATCCTTTTCACTGAAGCTCCCTACCTGAACCACATGAAGGAAGAGGAGCCCCAATACTCAGGACAATCTTTTGTAGGAATTTTCTTTTCACTAAATATTTCTTTAAGGCTTACATATCACGTACATTGACCAGGAGTATGATGGATTCATTGGATTCATTGACTACAGTGCTATGAAATGGTTTGGGGCTACTTGTTAATAAGTCTTATATGGCTGTCTTTATGTTTGGTGATCACCTAACACCTAATGTCCTCAGTTACTATTCTGACTCAGGCGGGGTCCCTTTTAACATCTTTTTACACTTACTAATGCAAAAATATTTATACCCAACCAATATTTCAGACATCATCATCCTAAAACATGATAACATCGATATAATTCAGGGCTAAGTAAGGGTCAAATAAATTATATTAACCAAATAATGTTTTAAGAAACATCTGTAGTCAGAAAGGTAGAATGAATCAGATTCTAATATTTATTTGGAGATGGATTTGATTTTGTTTCCCTTGGTGTCAGCTGGGTTTCTTTCAAATACATAATGGATTACTACCACCTAGTTTTCAGGTCCACTGAAGTTTCATGAGTTGTATCAATCATATCTTCTATGGAAAAGGCTCCAGCCTATGATCACACTTTGAATTTAGTGTTTTTCAGTCTGCAGCAATGCTCCAGCCTTTTTGTGCTTTCATTGGTCTTGATAGTCCTGAACATAACAGGCCAACAATTTTGTAGAATACCTCTTGATTTTGTTTGTCTGATATTTCCTCGTGATTAGATGCAGGGCCCGTGTCTCTGGCAGGCCTAGCAGAGAACTGACGCTGTGTTCCCACCCTTGCCACTCTCTCAACACACACATTTCAGTTGGTCCCATGGTTGCCGATGCTCACTCTGATGACTTCATGAAGGAAGCATCTGCCAGGCTTTGCCCATGTAAATTTACTCATTTTGCTTCTGTAATCAGTAGCTGTTTTGTACCTATGAAAAGGTACTTTGAGGGGCGCCTGGGTGGCTTAGTCGGTTGGGCGTCCGACTTTCGCTTAGGTCATGATCTCGAGGTTCGTGGGTTCGAGCCCCGCATCGGGCTCTGTGCTGGCTGCCGGCTCGGAGCCTGGAGCCTGATTCGGAGTCTGTGTCTCACTCTCTCTCTGCCCCTCCCCTGCTCACGTTGTCTCTCTCTCTCCTAGAAATAAATAAAAATATAAAAAAAGAAAAAGAAAAGGTACTTTGAAAGGATATAAATTTTCCAGTCTGCACCCAATTTGTACTTTATTAATGTGTTTATTTGCATCTTCATGGATGCTTGCCTTCCTCTGACTCGTCTAATGTTTCTCAAATGATTGTTCAGGAAGAAACTGGATGAGGAAGATAAAGAGTAAAAGCAAAAAATATTTTAATTAAATGGAGAACATTGAGCTCAGGACAGTCGTTTCACAAGGGAGAAAACCTGAGGTCCAGGAAGGTCAAATGAGACGCTGGAGCTAGAACCCATGAATCCCCGCTCATAGCCAGGGCCTTGACATAGCAACAAACTTTAAATCAGCTTTTATTAGTGACCATCAATGTCATAAGTGAGTTTTTCAGTGCAATTAATGGCCATGACAAAAATTTTTTGAAAGATTAGACAATGTGAATTAATTGTAAACTTTGTCTATAATATTTTATTTTAAAATATTTTTTATGGTTATATCTCATCCAACCATTCTCTCTTTTTATTTTTTGTTGAGCTACACCAGACTGGGAGCATTAGCTCACAGACACGAAGTTAAGCAAGTGTCTAACAGGCTTCTCAGACACTTTTCCCACCAAATTTACAAAACTCAAATTTTTAAGGAAAGCCCTTGGGATGACTTTTGAGACTAGAAGCCACAATCTTCCAGATTCTGTTTAGAGTAAATTATTATTTTCTTCCTAAACATTGATCTATTGAGGCTTTCTCAAGTTGAATGGACTTCAAAAAGAATGATTTCTTGTGAGAAAAAAATATCACATGTCTATGCAGAACTAAAATTTTAACATGGAAAGAAATGCATAGAAGGTGGCTGCAGTGATTCCTGGGCCTGTGCTTGGAAATACTTTACACAGTAAGTGTGAGGTGCCTGAGTGGCTTAGTTGGTTAAGCATCTGACTTAAGCTCAGGTTATGATCTCATGGTTTGTGAGTTCAAGCCCCATGTAGGGCTCTGTGCTGACAGCTCAGAGCCTGGAGCTTTCTTTAGATTCTGTGTCTCCCCCTCTTTCTGCCCCTCCCATGCTCATGCTTTGTCTCTCTGTCTCTCAATAACAAATGAAAATGTTAAAAAAATTTTTAATAAATAAATGAACAAGTTTACTCAATAAGTGTGGGTTGGGGTCTAGAGGTCTGCATTTAAAAATGAATCAGAAATTTCTGATGCAGGTGGGCCAGGAACATACAATGGAAGGACTACAATTAATATAGATTAATCATTTTAAGAAGTTAAACTGATGTTAGAGTTTGCATACAACCTAAGGAAAGGATAGAAGAAACTGATCATTTAGCTGAGGACTTACATCCAGCTCTGATTCAGTGATTGCAGGCATGCATTTAAAGCTAGATTCTGTCAGTATACTATAAGGTAAGATATAAAAAAGAAATCAAGGTATGTTTCTCAGATAAATTTTGGCTGCCACTGCTTCTGTACCAATTCAAGAAAATATGACCCTTTTTGAAAACTTTCTTATTGGGTATAACCCTGTCTGCTTGTACAGAATTTGTTCATATGAGTCGTATTTTTTTTTTCAAATGAAATTAGAACACAGAGTTTTGAAATTATTTTTCAAAAAGCACATTGGTGGCTGGAAAGCCAGATTCGGAGCTTATTGCTCTAGACTTAGGGTGTTTTTTATTTTTCCATTATACTAAGCTATATAATATAAATCTACATGCTTTGTCATTAAACTAGAAAGTAGTCATGTTACATGGCTATATATATATTTAATTTTTGTTTATAAATTTACCTCCATATTCTGTTCCCAGTATTGGAGGAAAAATATTTTTTAAAGAAAGGCAAATCCCAACTATTTGTTCAGTTTCCTTTTATCCTCTCACCCTAACTCCTCAGGCCTTTGTGATTTCAGAGAATTTCCAAATGTACTTGTCAAGGGGCAAATTCCCAAAATTGATGAAGCATGTCATGCCTTGAATTCTTGCCAAATTGTGAATGTTCTAATAATTTAATGACTTGTTCTATCACCTTTGTGATTTCCTCTCATTTTTCTTCCCGCTCTGGGCAATCTTTGCCCAGAGTTTACATTCTATTGCCCTATACATATCGAAAGAGAAAGGACTCATATTTTTCTTAGCATTGCCTAAATTTCTAGTTAGTAAAATACTCCCACTTCTCTGTAGAATGCTCTTTTTCCTTATTGTTGCCTTATGTGTTCTAGCAAATAATTTTTCTTATTGCTCTTAATGGACTTTGCAATGAGTCAGTCTTCTGTTCTCTAAGAATTTTCTGTTGCAATTATGCAGCAAAAGAAATTGTCAGGAATCAGGAATACAATAGGTTAAGCAATCACATTAACCTCCTGAATCCATGGCTTACCAAGGGAATTCAATTTAGTTCAATAGAGTTCAATCAGTGTTTATTGATTTTCTCCTTTATGCCAGGTAATTCCCCATATAGTGAGAATAAAAATATGCATAGACGCCAGATCCCTGCCCACCTAGAAAATGTAATCTGAAAGGAAGACAAATAAATAATGAGGATTTGTAATATTTTAGGAAAAGTTCTATGAAGACTAAACTCAGCTGTTTTTAGAGTAGAACAGTGGCCTCCAAATCATAGTTTAAGAGCATAGGAAGACCCCTAAGATTCAGACACATGCTCTGAATCTTAAAGTAGGAAACAACCATGAGAATGACAGGGCTAAGAGAGAATAATAATTCCCAGAGAATGCAAGGACAGGAAAGAGGGAAATAGCAAGTTATGTTCAGTAAAATTCACAAGAATTCCAGAAGCCCAGAGACAGGACTGGTTATGTAAAATGCAGGACCCGCTGCAAAATGGAAATATGTGGTCCTTTGTTAAATTACTAAGAATTTCAAGATAGTGACAGCTTTATTAAAGTATAATTGACAGATCAAAGGCTTTTGTTTCCTTTGGATATATGCCCAGAAGTGGGATTTCTGGATCAGATGGTGGTTCTATTTTTAATTACTTGAGGGTCCTCCATACTGGTTTCCACAGTGGCTGAACCAGTTTGCATTCCCACGCAATTTGCATTTCCGCACAGGTTCTCCTTCTCTCTCATCTTTTTGATAATAGATGTGACCAGTAGGGGGCCCTTCTGAGCATGGGGACTTGTACAAAACAGATCACATGCCATGAAGCATAGAAGTGATCTTATGTGCAAAATTTTTAAATGCCACCAAGCTCAGACTTAATCACACATTAGGAGTGATGCAAGGTATTTATAAAGATAATGCCTTATAAAGCATTCAAACTGCACAGTGTCACAGCATTTCTTCCCATTTCTTCTGAATAAAGAGAATGGTGGAAATCTAAACATTTCCCATCCTTACTTTCTATTTTTTGTCCATCTTTTCATATTAAGATGACATTAAAAGAAATCCTCAATTGTGGCTAGGTTTGACTTTCTACCTAATAATTCATCTTTGTAAAAAGAAAAAGTGTGGGGTTATTTTAGCCGCCAAGAAGTTTCTTCCAGGTAACCAGCATTTGGCTGCTATTACCAGCTCCTGAGCACACAGTCTCACTCTGCTCAGGGCATCTGAGTGCCCCCTGAGGTTCTTAACTAAATCTATATCTCTGGAGGATTCAGGCCCAGGTATTTTTTTCCTGGAACTTGAACTCACATTCTGCTATCAGACTCAAGTACAATATCAGACAAAATAAGAATCAGACAAAATAATCGCAGTTCTGAGACTAGTAACTCTACCCCATTTGTTGTGATAAATGACTCTTCAAACTCTAACAAGATCCCGAGCAATTGTTAATGACAATCTATTCTGTGTTCAAAAATTATTCTTGGCACTCAAGAAACAATAGTGAATACGATAGAGAAAGGTTTTGCTTTCATAGGTCTTATTTCTGGTGGGGAAATGGACAGGAAGTAGACATAGCATGCACAAATAAAACTTAAAGCATAGAGTCATAAAACCAACATAAAAAAATTGTGATAAATGCTGGGAATTCAAATATGCCATTCTAAAATGTAATAAAGAGGGGGACAGCTGAAGCCTGAGAAAGAGCCCAGCTCTACCAAAAAAAAAAAAAACCAAAACCAAAAACCAAAACCAAAAAAACCCCAAAAACCAAAAAACCAGCATAAATTCTAGTTCAGGGAAGTGAGGTACAAGCGTGACAAAATCGTGAAATAGGAACAAGATTGGTGTGTTCCAACAAAGGACAGAAGGCCAATGGGAGGGCAGGAAGGGCAGTGAGGAGAGACGACAGTGGCAGGAGAAGGCATTGTAGGCAAGGATCAGCTCAGTCATCTGTGTGACCCTTCTCCCTGCACGATTCCTCATGCTTGGTAAAACTCTCAGCATAGCTTTGCATTTTTACTATCAGCCTCGCTTTCTCTTCATCCTCATTTGCTCTGTCGGAGTCTCAGAGTTAGACCTGATTCCGACATTGAGCCTTGCCCATGAATGACCTCCTAAGGAGGCTGGTACCCTGCAGTTGGATCTTGTCTTTTCCCCCAAGGCTCCTTCTGTCAGGTGTCCTCCCCGCTCCCCTACCTTCCTCCACTCTGCTGTCAGCATTTCCGTGGAATCTAGGCCAGGACAATGACCTTCAGCCTATTACACTCTCAGCCAGGTTGGCTCCCGGTCCCCCTACCAGGGCGGCTTTCTCTGCAGCTCACCACCTAATGTGCCGCCTGCTCTCAGTAATAGCAGTGACCACTGAGTACAGGATTCCAGAAAGGAGCAGTTTCTGGCAGCCAGTAATGAGCTATCAGGGAAGGAACCAACTGTTAAGAACTATAAATCATGAACAGAAGACATGAAATAAAACAACAGAGGTTGTCTTATTTTTGAATTTTCGCCAGGGGTTCTTTCTTTCTCTTGCAAATATTCCAAGCAGATTTTGAGGTATTGCTATCCATTCAAATATTGGTTCGTGGTATTTGGTTGAAATCGCTTTTGAAAACAGTGCAAATGTTTATTAAAAAGGAGGGAATTCCTGAATAATGCTGACAGTAAAAAGTTAATGAAATGAATAGACACAAAACATCTTTTGGTCATTCATATTTCATTTGCTTCTCCACTGAGAATCATTTCATATAGTCCATGGATGTGTTTATAAAATGCAAGCTGATCAGTTAGATTTTTCTATTCCAATAAAGCAGCTAGAAAATCAAACTGACTTCAAGGAGGCTCTTGGGGCCTCAGTTAACAAAACAACAGAGAAAATGTTGAGCTCCGAACTATAATCACTTGGGTTCATGAAAATTTGAGGGTTTTTTTTTTTTTTTTGCGTAGGTAACTATAATAAATGTATAGAAATGATAATATATTGGCATCTTCCTTGGTGTTCTCTTGTTAATTATACTTATCACCTAGATGTCTTATTGCTGGAACATATATATAAACCAATCTCATTCAATTTGCACAGCTTAAAAATTGTCATTTATTAAAATATAATAGAAAATGTTATGCATAGAAGATAATAGCTTTCCATTATAATAGATGAATAAGAGATTGACACAGATCTACTTAGAGCAAACCAGTTTTTTCAATTGCCTAAAATATGTGGGAAAAAGTACTACTAAATTTTCTTAGGATCCAGAGTAATTATATTTAACTTCAGTTTAATGATGTTAATTATATTCATTTAGTTGTTGTCTTAGATGATCAAGATATTTTTATGAATATAGGTGTGGGGCCATAAAAGTCTGCGGATACTGGGAAGGAGAAAGTGACAGAAGCATTATTTTTTAAAATGGAGTCATAGGGGCACCTGGGTGACTCAGTCAGTTAAGCGGCCAACTTCGGCTTAGGTCATGATCTCAGGGTTAGTGGGTTCGATCCCCGCATCGGGTTCTGTTTGGACAGCTCAGAGCCTGTTTCAGATTCTGTGTCTCCCTCTCTCTCTGCCCCTCCCCCACTCTGTTTCTCTCTGTCTCAAAAATAAATAAACTATAACATTTTTTATTTAAATGGAGCTATAGGGAAATTTATCACTTAGTGCTTAAGGGAAGTCAACATTACTCCAACATGGATGTCCATGATGTCAGGAGATGAGCTGTCCCAGCTGGCCTGAGACTCTCTAGGACTTGGCCCTGACAGTCCCCCATTTAGGAATAACTTCAATCACAGGCATATTGGAGAGTGTGGTCATCTATATGGCAACTAGAACCTTTAAGAAAACAATGTGGACAGAAGAAATAGATTCTGCTGAGTTAGGAGCTGTGTAATTTACTACCCAATTCAGGGCTATATTTAAGAGTGAAAAGGAGCATATTATGGGGCTCCTGGGTGGCTTAGTCGGTTAAGCGTCCGACTTTCGCTTAGGTCATGATCTCGTGGTTCGTGGGTTCGAGCCGCGCGTCGGGCTCTGTGCTGACTGCCAGCTCAGAGCCTGCAGCGTGTTTCAGTCTGTGACTCCCTCTCTCTCTAACCCTCCCCTGCTCACGCTGTCTCTTTCTCTCCTAGAAATAAATAAAAACATTAAAAAAAAGAGTGAAAAGGAGCATATTAAAATTATTTTGTGATAGCATGCATAATCTGGGACAGACCAAAGCAAGCATCACCAGATGTTTTCTGTGAAGGGCAAGAGAAAGTGTAAGGGTGATTAAAGAGTCTAGTAGAGCAAGGCAGAGTCAATAAACAGAGAATAAACTAGCAGAGCCATAGAGTTTCTTGAGGTTAGCGTAAGTTGCACACCAAAACTAGTATTTCCAAAATTCATCTTCTCACCTTCTGTCCTTCATGCTTGTAATCTCAATTGTCTCCATATGGGGACCCTTTCTTGTTTTATACCCATGGGGCTGAAGGAGTAGTATACTTGAATAATTGAAAGAGGAAACTGGTGTTAAAAACATTCATTTATCCATTCATTAATCTGCCAATCACATAGTTAAGTGCTTATTACATGCAGATATCTATAACTGCATTTCCTTTGATATATCTTTTCATTAATAAGACAACATTGTTTTTGCTTAGGACTTATTATCTTGCTACCAGAATGTTTCTGTATCTCTCATGAAATTTCCTCACGTTGGTTTATCAGTGAAAGGAGGAAACAATTATCATCTCCTCTTTTTAGCAGAGTAGTTAAGTGGCTCACCCACTAACTTTATGATGGGATTTGTATTTAAAAAGTGCCCTCTATCCAAACTCTGTGTTCTTTCTTTTCCATAGTAACAATGGTTTCCATCTAGAGAATAGAAACTTCTCTGTGGTAATTACTGCTTGAAATAAATGCTATTCCCAAAAATAATGACTTGCCCTTAAAATTCCATGGTGATTCATTAAACAAGAAAATGGATTTTATATTGTTCTCTGTTCATTACTTGTCTTTTTTCTTCTGTGCAAATTTTACTGAATAAAATAATACAGCACTTCTCACATGCCTATTCTATGATAATACTTCATGTTACTTACTTAGTTTAGGAAAAATTCTAATTACTTTTTAATTTATTCATTTATTTTGTGTACCTACTATGTGCAAATTATGTTTGAGATGCTAGGTATTCAGCAATGGACTAACAGATAAAATTCTTTGCTCTGATATAGCTTACATTCTACTATTACATGAGCAGAGGTGAGGCCACTAAAACCTATTGAAAATAACATAGCTAAGAGGTGGCTTGGTTAGAATTCAACACTAGATTTGTTTGACTTGAAAGTCCAATTTCTTTCCCTTTGTCTTAAACCCTTGACCCACTTTGTAGATGTTTCCTATGAGAAAGGAAGGTAGACTAATAAACATAGCTTTGCTTCAGAAATGGTAAACAAATGAAAAAAGATTATAAGATATCAACAGATAACTTGTTGAAAGAGTGAATGGGCCTTTTCATACTTTTAAGAGTCAAAGCATTGACTTTGATTTTAGGCTGATATATAGCAAACCCTAATCCTTGCATATCAATCTCTTTTGGATTATCATGTTATTTCCCTGCAACTGTATCATTTTGGGTAGACCTTGGGTTTCAATACCAGAAATAAATTCTCTTTGATTTGTGAATCATTATGTGAAGTCATTCTCTTTTTTCTAACCCCAGGATGGATTATAATCACAGTTTAGGACAATGGAGAGTCAGTGACAGGAGAAATAGTCATTAACTCCTCTGAATTTCATTATATGGTAGATATAATCAGAATAGTAACAGAAAAATAATAGATTGTCTGAATTCTTAATTTATTCCTCTCTATTTACAGGAATATCCACTGGGTTTTGTGTATTGCCACCTGTGGTAAGCAGAATGGTCTCCCAAAGGTGTGTACACTCTAATTTCTAGAACCTATGAACATCATGTGTTACATGGGAAAAGTCATTTTGCATATTTAATTAAGAATATGGATCTAGATTATTTGGCTGGGCCTACTCTAATCACATGAGTCTTTAAAAGCAGAACTTTCTCTGTAATTAGAGAAATGCAACAGAAGAAGCAAGAAAAATGTGGTAGATGGGAAATCAGAGAGAGTCCAACCATGAGAAGTTTTGAAGTGCCATTGGTTCAAAGACTTAGGGGCCCATATGCAGACACTGGAGCAGGTCTCTGGGAATAAGGGTGACTTCCCACTGGCAGACAGCAAGGACATGGGTACCTCAGTCCTTAGCCATGGGAAAAACATCCTGACCAAACTCTGAATTCATTTGGATATAGATTCTTCCTTAGAGCTTCCAGTAAAGAATACAATCCCGCCAACACTTTAACTTTAGTTTAGTGAAACCCATGTTGGATTTCTAATCCATAGAACTGCATGTGTAGATATTATCAGAACCTTTTTGCATTATGCTATGGAATTGAGGGTCCTGCTGCTAATTTTATGGCAATTTATTAATGCAGCAATGGAAAACTAATTAACCACCTCTTAGAATATTTCATGGCCCTCTTTTCTACTTTGTTTATGAGATGATTTATTCTGTCTCATGGATTTTATTGAAAGTGTTCAACTCAAGCCTTGCTTTTCATCCTCAGCCTCCCCCTTTTGGGTTGGATATCTGTTTTGCTACAGTTTCATTATTTCCCATGTGTACCTTTGGCTCTAGATATTTCTTATGGTTTATTTTGTGTTTCGTGTGTGTAATTCTATGAGGCTCACAATATATTTATGCTCAGATCATGCCCCACGTTCCAAACTAATTTTTTCTTTTCTTTCACAGGAATGTTTCTCTTTATTCTCAGAACCCTCTTCTTCCTACCACAAATCAACATTACCTCACACCTCAGTCTGTCAGGCAAGTGCCCAGACAGACTTCCCCTTCCCCACTTCTATACCCAGTTACTTAGCATCAGTTTTCAATGGTTTCAGACCTTGGTGTATTTATTATCGTAACCAACCACCTCAGTTAGGGCCCATAATTCTAAATGTGTATACTTGTAAAATGGCATTTAAGGTGGCCTTATAAAAACAAGGGAAGAGAAATGAGAGAGATGGAAGACATCTGAATATACTTCCTGTTTTATTTTACGTTTCATCTTTACACATATTTTTTAATTGGAACCCTTTTGAGATAATGCTCCAGATTTAGATGTGATAGCAAAAAGAATGATTTTTTCAGAAGGTTGAACTGGCTGCAGGGAAGGTTTCTGGAGTAGGTGAGTCTTTAGGCTTGCAAGCATCATATATATTTACTGACAAATATATACGACAAAAATATATTGCTGGTCTTCTTTTATCTGGATATTTGGAACTCCAGTGAATTTAGAATCCAAAGAATATGAGAAATTGCATACTTGAGGATCCTGACATAAAATTATGACAATTTTTACTTGTTGTAAGTGACCTCCAGAAATCACCTAAACAATCTTCTAGTGCCCAGGGACATGAATGATAATTAATAGACCTGATTAGGTGTGGCCCATGTACCAGAAAACTCCAAATATCAGTGGTTTATACTACCCATAAATTTCTTCCTTGCATAAAAGAAGTTCAGATTAAGAAGTAGACTTACCAGAAAACTCCAAATAGCAGTGGTTTATACCACCCATACATTTCTTCCTTGCATAAAAGAAGTTCAGATTAAGAAGTAGACTAATTAGGACTTGTATGGTGGCTTTATGATCACCAGATACTCACTCAAGTTACTTCCCACTTCAGCTTGATTATCTTAGTCTTTAGCTTCCATCCTAAAATTTAGGAAGGATTTAGGGCTATGGATGGGGAGTATAAAATGATGTTCTCTTTGTATCAATTTCTTCTAAAAAGTCTTTATTAAAGTTCTATAAAACGTTCCATGTAAATATCATTAGCCAGAATGTATCTGGCCACACTTGACTAAAAGGGAGGATCAGAACTTGATATTTTTAGCTGAAAGAAGAAGAAAATAGTAAACAGCAAATACATTTTTCTATTTTTCCAAATTTAAAGATTTCCACAAAGGGAGGATTTCACTATCTCTGTAGGATACATGGTTTAGGGAATAATTATCCCTCACATTCAGGAACTTCTGCAATGGTATGAAAATTGAGTTCATTGAGAGTTTATGCAAAAAGGAGAGAAGAACATGAATGACCTCGAGTGGACTTTCCCCTTTTGCACTGGAAAACGTATCTCTGAATTTCCTGGGGGAAACTATCCTTCTTTTACTTTCAGGCCCCCTGGTTTGGTTGGTTGTAACTCCTGCTTATGTCCAGGGGAAGCTATGGTTGACTTAAGCTGATCATCAGATTCCATATATTGGCTGTAGTGATTCCTTCAGAGATGAGCACACAAGCCAATACTGCCCAAAGAGAGTAGACCACAGATTTTGATAAGCTGTTTCTTAGTTTCTCTTCTTATCAGAAATGAACCTGGTCATGATGCTGCTGGAAACAATCCTAAGACATCAAGGGAGACCCTGTTTGATAATGAAGTCAATTTATAGGCTGTTATTTTAGCAGGTGAAGAAAAGGTGAAATCACATCTTTGGGGGCTCTATATAAATCCCAAAGAAACCATTTTTACTGAAGTAAATCTGTGTCAATGTTTTTGTCCATTACAACCAAAAATTTGTATTATCAGAGGGAAAAAAATGGTTGACTAATATATATTAGCCACTATGCATTTCTTGTTGGCGTATCTTCTTTTAATAGTACCCGATAATCTATGAAGGAAAATAGTACCCAATAATCCATGAAAGAACATGTAAATATTATAATTTTAAAAAGTAAGGAAACGGACATTTATTGAGAATTATACCTTTTCCTAATGGCTTTCAAACAGTGAGGACCAGGTTTATGAGGACTAGTTAAGGGTTGCTGTGCAAAAAAGAAAGAATTCAGGGGTGCCTGGGTGGCTCAGTCAGTTAAATGTCCGACTTCGGCTCAGGTCATGATCTCACAGTTTGTCGGTTCGAGCCCCGGGTCGGGTTCTGTGCCGACAGCTAGCTCAGAGTCTGGAGACTGCCTTCAAATTCTGTGTCTCCCTCTCTCTCTGACCCTCCCCTGCTCACGCTCTCTCTCTCTCAGAAATAAATAAAACATTAAAAAAAAAAAAAGAATTCAGACTTAGCCACAACTGTTATTGTATTTGTGTGTTTGCGTATCCATGGGGAGTATGAGGAGAGTTATGTGTTTTTATGCCCCATAAATGATAGTTAGGAAAAATACCCTTCAATCACTCAAAGAAATGCTCTGATGTTATTATCCTGACGTCTTTCAAAAAGAAGCAATTTTTGCTGTGTTGTGATGTTATGTTTCCTTAGTCCTCTTGATCATTCTTCATACCAACTTGGATTTATGCTATTTGTTCAAAAATTTGCAAAGCTATTCTGGTTTGTAGATGGATCATCAGAATGAACTGAGCATATCAGGTAGCCTTTCTTCTATCCAGCCTTACCCTCTTACTAACTTTACTTCATAGTAAACTTATACACATCCATCTTATTTATCTCAGCACATCAAGAACTTTGCCATAGGCTATAAAAGACACATGAGAGTAAATATCTTCACAACTATTTAGCTTATGTTCATGTCACAGAATAGTTTGGGGAAACATTAGCAGGCATGGATAATCATTTTTTCAATCTTTGGCTTCCTTGCATGTGATATGCTCCTAATTCAAGCAGCTATCATTTTTCATTTCTATGTCCCTTAGGGTAGTGATTTATTGCATGAATTCAGAGAAAAAGAAGTGACATTTGGATTCATTTTTTAAGAAAGCCATTTGAAACTCATGACAGACACAATAGTTTTCAGAGAAAGACATTTGAATTTTAAAAGCTTGTCTTTACTGTGTATCAGAGTTCAAGGTCACATGCTCTGCATTGAAAGGATATGTAAAAAATTATAGAGTGAGCAAACAGAGGAGAGGTGTGAAAGAAACAAGAGTTAGACTTTGGAGGCACTGCTGTGAGCTCCCTCTTCCTGAAGTTCAGCAGGAAATTTCAGCAGAAAATAATGAAATGCCCACCTCCCAAGTAGGTTCGGGATCTCAGAAGAGAGGACATCTGTGCCTTTGTCCTGGAGAATCTGGGGAATTAGCAGGATTCTAGAGTGCTCTCCACATCTCAGCAGAAAACAGTTGAAAGATAAAATGATTTTAGACAGGGACTTGAGATAAACCATTGAATTTGTTGTTCACTTAAGATGGAAAGCTATTGAAGTTCTCAGAGCTTTTTCTTCTAGAGAAATTATGAGAGAGAGAGAGAGAGAGAGAGAGATGCATTCTTTTAAGTTAATATGCAATAATAAAAAGAGATCCTTTGACTAAAAATCAGTCAAATGAAAGTCCTGAATGTAACTCTCATGCTTTTGGCTGGTTTTCTGTGGGATTCCTATTATTTGGGGTTGAAGATGCATCTTCCTGACAGAAGTTACCTTTGCTTCTGCCCAAGGCCCTGTGGCAGTATCCATCTTGGATAACACCCATTTATAAACCCATATGAGGCCAGACCTACAGTAGTAATTTCTTAGGGGGATTCCTCCTCTCTTTTGCTTCTCTAACAGTTCAGGCTGAAATCAATAATTTTCCTCATTTGCTTCTGGTAGTAAGTGAATTTTTCTAGTTTATTCTCTTTCTTTTCTTTTTTAATTGTACTTATTTATTTTTATTGAGATATAACTGAATTATAACATTGTCTATCAACTGTGGAATCATCACCAAAATAAGTCTAGTTAACAACCATTACCATACTAGTCTATTCTTGAATTTCATAAGACCCAAGTATATTGCAGAGCAATAGTTCCAAATCTCCATGTTGTACAAGCCTCAAATTTTGGCTCCTATGAGACATTTAATACTCAAGGCTGTCTCTTCACCAGGATTGGAAATGTCTTAGCAAGTGCTGATGTGGTTTATTTTGCAAACCTGCCTTCATGTTTTCTCTTTACCATGGCTTTTGGAGAACTCTCTTACTTTCTGGTGAATTCAGGGCACTGAAGAAGGTGCTGTTTATATTCTGTTTTAGAACTGTGTATCAGAAGTCTCATCAAATACCTGGTTTATCATATTACCTTATGTCTTTCAAAATAGTTCACTTATGTTACATTACTTGAGATTAGAGCTTTTATTATGTCTTTATTATGGAGGAGACAGCAGGTGAAGTGGAGACTGCTTATTCTCTGAGACGTAGGAAATGGGGCTGGAGACCTCTTCATTCCCTTTCATAATCAGAACATCACTCCCCTACCTGCCTGTTGAAACCCTTGTGAGTCCTGGGCTGGTGCTATTCTGCTGTCCCTGCTGTGGTGCTCTGTGAGTTTCCTGATCACTCTCATTCTCTAAAGATTGTAGTGTCTAGTTACAGCCTTCTCTCTTTCACACATACTACATCACCACGATTTAATTTTGCAAGTGTTCCATTCAACTCTCAACTTAATATTTCTTTGATTTATCTTCGGCAGGGACTTCTACCTTCATCTTTTCTGACCACATGGTTACACTGAGGATATTTAATCTGAAATATTAAAATGAGGCACGTGATCTTTTCACCACAGTCTTCTGATTTTTATGGCCATTGTTCCTTCTTCTTGATAACTCTAAATAGCCATTTTCTAAACCCTCTTCTGTGTAAAGTTCTGCTTCATCTTGACCTTACATTTTTCTCTCAGTAGCTTGGATTCTGTAATTTGTCACTTAAATTCTTCTAAGTAACTTACTTCCACATGCTTGCTTCATGTTCTTTCTTTTCCACTCAAGTAGGAAAGTCCCAACTATAGACAAATCTAATGATATGCCTTCTATATGAAATGTCAAATGTTTACACGTGCTAATCAAAGTCACACAGCTTCACAGACGGGCTCTAAATAAAATCCAGAGACTCTGTTGTCATCTGGTTCTTCAGTCTTGCCCTGTACACCTTCTCTTTGTTGCTAGCCCTCTGTGTTTGCTTTACGGCTCTTTTAAAACGTTCATGCTTTCTCCAACGCTTCGACCAGGTCAACACCATTTTCTCATCCTTCATCATCAGAAGCCATCCATCACGGGAAAATAGAAATCATTAAGTCGTACACTTCCTGTCCTTAAGTTTTTAAAACTTAATCTTTTTATTTAGTTACATTGGAGGAAAAGCCCCCTTTTGCTCTAAAGCTCAGTGTACCAAACATGTAGCCCATCCTTTTCTAAACCTCTTGAGGATAATCCTGAAGATCTTACTCTGTGGATTCTTATGCCCATCCTAACCCTTCCTCCTCTTTCCTATTTCTAATATCATTAACAACAACAACAGGAACAACTTAGTGTTCTCCATATCCCCATCTAAAGGAATTCTCAGGTGTCGCCTCAATTTATTTTTCCTGTCATAGTCAAACTTCTCCAAAGAGATATGTATATGCATTTTTGGTCTTTGCTATCGCACCACCATTCAATTCTTGTCCCCTTGCCATCTGACTTTCAACCCATTATTCCACTGAAACTCTTGCCGAAGTTTTTGAAGCTTCTTTTGGCTAAAATCCAGAACTAACTTCTTTGAAGTGTTAACTGTTAATTTTTAATTTATTTTTCAGTAATCTCCACACCCAAATGGGGCTTGAATCAACAACCCCAAGAAAGAGTTGCATGCTCTACAACTTAGCCAGCCAGACACCTCAGCTGTTTATTTGATTACCTCTCAGCTAGACAGTAAGCCCCTGAAGGCAGGAAACATCATGCCATATTCTTCCCATAGTCCCTAGGTAGTATAGTTCCTGGCCCAAAGTAGGTATTCGATGTATATTTCATAAATGAATATATAGATATCATTAGTATGTGAAAATAAAAGAGCAAACACTTCCTGAATTCTAAGTCATGCTGAGACATTCTTTTTCAAGTCTCCTACAATGCCAAACAGACAAGAAAATATCAGAAATACACTGTGGAATCTACCTCTTTTTCTATTTTAATTTTTTAAATGTTATTTATTTATTTATTTGTTATTTTTTCTGAGACAGAGAGAGACAGAGCATAAGTGGGGAAAGGGCAGAGAGCAAGAGGGTGACATAGAATCTGAAGCAGGCTCCAGGCTCTGAGCTGTCAGCACAGAGCCTGATGCGGAGCTCGAACTCACAAACTGTGAGATCATGACCTGAGCTGAAGTTGGAACCTTAACGGACTGAGCCACTCAGGAGGCCCTCCCTTTCCCTATTTTAAATATAAATCATTACTTCCTACTTATAGTAACTGTAATAATGTTAAACAACCAAAACAGTTGAGTTTATAAATTCTTAACCACACTTCCTGTCTCCAGAGCAGGAGATTTCTGAATGTATTCCTACTTCCTTTGGACTGAGATTGTCTTCTACTAACTAGAAAGCATTACCCCCCAGGAGATAATTGGGACTGGAAGTGCAGTGCACAGCTGCACCGAGCCACAAGTTGGTTAAGCGCTCTGCATGTGTCCTTTTCTCACCTCCCCCGCCTGGACTCTGCATACATTTAGGCCATCTGTACGGTACCGCAAGCTGAGGCTAATAAACCTGAATTACTCCGAAGGTTTTGCATTAAAATGTAAGCAAGTATTTATCTTAGCCTGGAGAGCCAAGCTTTCTGTGTGATATAAAAGGATCCAGAGATGTAGAAAGGAAAGGCCTTTTTAAATAGCCTGTTCAATTTTTTTCTCAAGGGTTACTGGTTCTTTACTTTCTTGGCCTAAGGTTGATCTGCTAAAGTTTCTATGTAAAGTTAAAAGGACTCTATAGTAGTAAAAGATGTGCAGGAAATTCAAAACAAACAAAACAAATCAAAGACAAAACTAGCAAAGGAAACTGCCTAGTGAAAATTGGAATAGAAATCAAGCTTTTGATATCTCCAAAATAATTTGAGATAGAAAATTTCCAATTAATTTCTAAATAATTAATTCTAAATTAATTATTTATTAATACAGGAAATAAAACCATAGATAAAATATTCCTTTTTAAATGCTAATGCCAATACTTATTGGATTTATAACTTTACAAAATGTCTTATCTGTTCTTAGGTTAACATTTTACTTTGTTTTAAAAACACACATGTAGGTTAGGTTGGTATCAATTTAATTTGAATAAATCATGGTTTGAGTTGAATTGAAGCATAATCTTAATAGATATGTAAGTTTTAGGTATCATATGTTATAGTCGATATCAAACCTAGAAGTCACTGTGTACATACCGACACCCTCATTTAAAAAAATATTGTTATTATTTATTTATTTTGAGAGAGATAGGGAGCAAGAGAGAGAGCATGAATGGGGAAGAGGCAGAAAGAGAAGAGAGGAGAGAGAATCTCAAGCAGGCTCCATACTTTCAGCACAGAGCCTGATGCAGGACTCTCTCCCATGAACCTTGAGATCATGGTCTGAGCTGAAATGAAGAGTTGTAGGCTTAACTAACTGAGCCACCCTAAGAGGCCCCAGGCACCCTCATTTTATGCACTGCATTCCTAGTCCTTCAAAGATGCATTTGTTCATTTGCTTATTTTTTTTCATTCTATTGATATGTCCCATTCTGTGATGGAACGTGTGGAAATGTTCCAGAAGCAGTGAAATGGCTGTTCTGCCCTCTGAGAAGCTCAGAGTCTGGTGTGGGAAACACAAAGCTAAACAAACATAAGGCAAACTGCACATGAAAATAGAAAGATTTCTAAAACAATCTGGGGATATGTTAGGATGAGTGGGAAACTGGAATTCAGAGAAATTATCACATATCGAGGGATGATAAGTTGATCCGTGACATCAACCTACCACCCTTCCACCTGCTTATATCTTAATATAAGTAATAAAATTTGTTGAGTATCTCACATGCTCCTTGTATTTGACCTCAGGCTCCCATTTTACTCAGTTTCTGTCTCTCCATTCTTCAAACTGAATTATTTCAGTTTGTGGATATTAATGTATCCACGAGTCTACTAATTCTTCTGCCATCTAAAAATCTGACTTTGAGCTTATTTAGTATGCTTTTCATTTTGTGTATTGCATTTTTTTGGTTCTTTTGAGAGTTTCTACTTATTTGTTGAAATTCCTTATTTTTCAGTCATTTTCATCTTATTTCCCTTTAATTCTATGTATATAGCTTCCTTCAATTATCAAATATGTTTATGATCAGCCCTATTATCTATTTTATTTTATTTTGAAAATTCCGATAAAATTGATGGTTATATTGTATTACTTTCAGGTATACAATATAGTCATTCCATAATTCTACACACTACTCAGTGCTCATTATGATAAGAGCACTCCTAATCCCCCCTCACTTATTTCACCCATCTGACCATACGCCTCCCCTTTGGTAACCACCAGTTTGTTCCTCAATAGTTAAGAGTCTGTTTTTGTTGTTGTTGTTGTTGTTTGCTCCTTTTTTCTTTGTTTTGTTTCTTAAATTCCACATACATGAGTGAAATTATATGGTATTTGTCTTTCTCTGACTTACTTCACTTAGCATTATACCTTCTATATCCATCCATCGTACTACAAATGCAAAGAAAATTCCTTTTTATGGCTGAGTAATATTCCACTGTAAATATACACCACATCTTTATCCACTCATCTATCATTTGACAATTGGGTTGCTTCCATAATTAGATTATTTTAAATAATGCTGCAATAGACATAGGGGTGCAATAATCTTTTAGAATTAGTGTGTTCATATTCTATGGATAAATACCAGGCAATGGAGTTACTGGATTATATGGTAATTCTATTTTTTATTTTTTGAGTAAATTCCATACTGTTTTCCACAGTGACTGCACTAGTTTGCATTCCCACCAACGCTCACAAGGGTTCCTTTTCCTACATATCCTTGCCAATACTTGTCTCCTGTGTTGCTGATTTTAGCCATTCTGAGAGGTGTGAGCTGATATCTCATTGTAGTTTTGATTTGCATTTCTGGATGATGAGTGATTTTGAATATCTTTTCATGTGTCTGTGGCCTATTTGTATGTCTCATTTGGAGAAATATTTGTTCATATCTTCTGCCTCTTTTCAATTGGATAATTTTTTTTTTTTTGATGCTGAGTTGTGTGAGTTCTTTATATATTTGGGATGGTAACCTCTTATTGAATGTATCAATATTTGCAAGTATCCTCAAGTCACTAGGTTATCTTTGTTTTGTGGATTGTTTTCTTTATTGTGCACAAGGCATTTATTTTGATGTGGTCCCAGTAGTTTATGTTTGCTTTTGTTTCCCTTGCCCCAGGAGACATATCTGGAAAAATCTTGTATGGCCAATGTCAGAGAAATTACTGCCTGTGATCTTTTCTAAGGTTTCTATGATTTAAGTCTTACCTTTAGGTATTTAATCCATTTTAAATTTATTTTTGTATATGATATAAGACAGTGGTCCAGTTTCTTTTCTTATTTTTTTATTTTTTGCAGGTAGCTGTCCAATTTTCTCAACACAATTTGTTGAGACTTTTTCCCATTGAAATGTCTTGCCTTCTTTGTCAAAGATTAATTGACTTAGAATCATGGGTTTATTTCTGGGTTCTCTATTCTATTGTATTGATCTATGTATCTCTTTTCG
Organism: Proteles cristata cristata; assembly: GCA_017311185.1. Lineage (NCBI taxonomy): Eukaryota > Metazoa > Chordata > Mammalia > Carnivora > Hyaenidae > Proteles > Proteles cristata. Next base: position 109,643 of record JAESUZ010002788.1, on the reverse strand, counting down.
TGTCAGTTCCATAGTGTTTTGATTACCACAGTTTTGTAGTATATTTTGAAATCTGGGAATGTGATACCTCCAGGTTTGTTCTTCTTTTTCAAGATTTCTTTGGTATTTCTATGGTATCTTTTGTGATTCCATACAAATTTTAAGATTATTTGTTCTGGTTCTGTGAAAAATGTGGTGGATATTATGGCAGGAATTTCAATAAATCTGTGTATTTCTTTGGGTAGTATGGACATTTAATGATATTTTTTCTCTTGACACATGAACATGGAATATCTGTCCATTTGTTTGTGTTATCTTCAATTTATTCCATTAATGTTTTATAGTTTTCAGGGTGAGAAGTCTTCACCTCCATGATTAAGTTTATTTTGTTATTTGTTAAGGTATTTTGCCATTTCTGGTTCAATTATAAATGGGATTGTTTTCTTAATTTCTCTTTCTGCTACTTCATTATGAGTGTATAAAATTCAAAAAATTCCTGTGTATTGATTTTATATCCTGCAATCTTGTTGAGTTTATTTATCAAGTCTAGCAATGTTTTGGTGGGGGGCTTTTGAGTTTTCAATCTACAGTATCATGTTATGTGCAAATAGTGAAGGTTTGACTTCTTCCTTGCCAATTTGGATGCCTTTTATTACTTTGTGTGGTCTGATTACTGTGTCTAGGACTTTGAGTACTGTATTAAGTAACAGTGAGGAAGGTGGACATCACTGTCTTGTTCCTGACCATGGAGGAAAAGCTACTCTTTTCTGTTTCTTTGCATGTCCCATATTTATTATTGCTTTAATTGAGATATTTTAGATAATATCCTATAGCAACTTTGGATTCAGATTTATTTTTCTGTTTATTTTTTCTGTTTAGTATCTTGCCAGAATTTAAATAGTGGGATCCACATACGTGACAATGTGTAGGTGCTGATATCTTTGCTTACTTTTTAGTCTGTGGTTTTGCTTCTTTGTCTACAGAGCTTGGTGATCAGCCAGCACTTTGGGCAGAGACTGTGGTGGAGTCTATATACTTCTGCCTTCTCTTGATGGATCTATGTGGTTTCGTGTATCCATTGACGAGTCCTTTTTCTTTTTTAAAATGTTTGTTTGCTTATTTATTTATTTAGTTAGTTAGAGAGAGAGTGAGCAAGCACGAGTAGGGGAGGGGAAGAGAGAGGGCTCCAGGCTGTCAGCACAGAGCCTGACACCCAGCTCCTTCCCCCAAACTGTGAGATCATGACCAGAGCTGAAATCAAGAGTCGGACACTTAACCTGCTGAGCCACCCAGATGCCCTCATTTAATTTTACTTTCTTCTGGGCTCTCTTGGGTCTTTGATACACATGAAAACGCATGTAGTTTTTCCGTCAGCCCCAGATAAATGGTGCTTATCTAGCCCTTCTTTGTTCACTTCCATTCTCAAGGTCTTGTTAAATTTCTGGCTAGTCCAATGCTGATGCAGCTAGGAACTCAACCAAAACCTAGAAAAAATAAGATATTTTTCTCTTTACTTCCTATCCTGTTCATTGAATTTGGCTAATAAATCCAAAGTTTTCTGCCTCCTACCTCATAGTTACTATTCCTGTTCTGACATGATGTTGCTGGTTAGTACAGCTGAACCATCCACTCTGATTAAATTGCAATTCTCACTGACCAAGCTAGGTATGTGAGGGGGCAGGGGTGTGTGGGGGGGAAGGCTACAAAGAGAAGAAGGCTCTGGATTCTCACTATCCTTATCCAAAGCTGTAACAGTTCTTCACGAATAAGTTTCTTTAAGTAAACTGTTACTCAGTTTCTTGTGGGGTTCAGTTGCTTTCTAGGTCTAGAGTACATGTTTTCAACAATGATATTTAATTGTTGCTTTTTGTAGATAGGATTTCCTAATTTTTCAAAATCTAATGCTGAAAGGTCTTTACTGTGGGAATGTTTTGGACTTATTATTATTATTATTATTATTATTATTATTAATTTGAATGGCTAGAAATTTAACAGGCATTCTGTATCTTGGGTAAGTTTTGGTAAATTTTATTTTTCCTGGACATTTTGTCAATTTTATTAAAATTTTTAAATGTATTGGAGTTCAACATATCCTCTTTTAAAAAAACTTTCTGTAATTTTGGTCATTGTGTTTCTTTATCATTCTTGAAACTGGATATTTGTTCTTCCTTTCTTTTTAGCATGGTCAGGCTGGCTGTGTTGATCAGTTTTATTAGTTCTGTTGAAAAGCCAACTGTTAATGATTGAATTGTGTACCCCAAAATTCGTGTTTTGAATTTTCAAACCCACAATGACTGTTTTGGAGTCACCTTAGTTAGAGTTCAAGGCACCTTAGTTAGAGGTGCCTGGGTGGCTCAATTGGTTGAGCATCCAACTCTTGATTTTGCCTCACATCATGATTTCAGGCTCATGGGATTAAGTCCCACATCTGGGACTCTGAGCGCGGAAGCTACTTGGGATTCTCTGTCTCTCTCTCTCGATCTCTCTCTCATACTCTCTCCCACTCATTCACTCTCTCACTCTCTCTAAAATAAAAAAAAAAGACATATAAATTAAAAAAGAAGTAATTAGTTAAATGAAGTCATAAGAGTAGGGCTCCAGTCCCACAGGACTGGTGTCCCTATGAGATGAAAAAGAGTTTCCAGTGATGTGCCTCTCAATCTTTCTCTCCTTCTCTCTCCCCTAACCAACTCCTCTCTCTGCATATGCCCAGAAGAAAGGTCATGTGAGGACACACTAAAAAGGGAGCTAGCTGTCTACAAACCAAAAATAGATGTCTCACCAGAAACCAATCTTACTGTTACCTTAATCTTGGATTTCTATTCTCCAAAACTGTAGGAAAATAAACTTCTGTTGTTTAACCACTCAGTCTATGGTATTAATGTGATGCCTAGCCTGAGAAAACTAATAAGCCAAACTGTGAAATAAAGACATGCTTTTATTTTAATCTCCTTTTATCTTTTTTGTATTTAATTAAATGCAAAAAAAAGCTCTACTTTTCTTGATTCTTGATTTTGATGTATTAGTCATTGAGTTTTAGCTTTCTTTCTTTTTTAAATTATAAATCAAGGTTTTCAAATTCCTCTCTTAATAGATACATACTTGAATATCACAAGTTTGGGCATCATCTTTCCTTTGTCTTTCAGTTTTGATTTACATAGTGATTTGTATTTGGTTCATTTGCTTTTAAGAATTGTTTCTTAACTGTGAAATATTTTAGAACTTTCTGTTATTCTCTTGTAATTGATTTCTAGCTTAATTCTTCTTTGTGCGGAGGAATATTCTGTATGTGAGCTGTTGTGACTTACTTTATGGTGCAACAGTGGTCAATTTTGGTAACTATGCCATGTACACTTGGAAAAAAAAGGTGCATTGGGGCACCTGGGTGGCTCAGTTGGTTAAGCGGCTGACTCCAGCTCAGGTCATGATCTTACAGTCTGTGAGTTTGAGCCCCCCATCAGGCACTGTGCTGACAGCTCAGAGCCTGGAGACTACTTGGATTCTGTGTCTCCCTCTCTCTCTGCCCTGCTTCTTTTCTGTCTCTTTTTCAAAAATGATAAACATTAAAAAAATTTTTAAAAAGAAAAAATGCATTTTGTATTCTTATGGAACAAAGTTCTACATACACCTATTTGCTTAAATTTTAAGTATGCTCAAATATTCAAATTTTCTTGATTTTTTGGAAGCTTTTCTGATGTTCTTAAGGCTAGTATATTTGAATCTTTTGATATCATGGCTTTGTGTGCATTTCTCCTTTTAGTTTTGTAAGTATTTCTTTTTATTTTAAAGCTATGTTATTAAGTACCTACAAATTTAGATTTAGTATATTTTTCTGGTGTATTGTCACTTTTATCTTAGTATATCTTACATCATTCACAAATTTGTCTTAAGGTCTACTACTAATGTGCCTACATTGGGCTAATTTTGGTTGATTTTTCCATCTATGTACTCTCACACATTCCACATACTTTAGATGACAGCAATTCTTTTTTAAAATCTCACCTTCTAGTTAGCTTATTTTATTGACACATGATTTAATTGCTTGACATTTAACTTTACTCCCTTCCGTTTTCATTTGTCCTAAGTGTTCTATGTATTAGTCTCCTTTCTTTGCCCTTTTTCTGGATAAAGCACATTTTGTCGTTGCTACTGTTATTATCATTTTTGCTCTGTTATCAGCTTATTATACATTATTTTACTACTTTGGTAGAGTTAGCCTAAAGATGAGCAGAGTTATCCCTTTTTTAATGACTGAATTAAGGTAAGTGACTTCTGTCAATCACCAAACAAAGCTAAAAACTTAAAACATTAACTCAATTTATCCTTCCAGTGTTTTGTCCTATCTTTATCACGTATTTAAATTCCATATAAGTTTAAACCCCATAAGATATTATATTATTGTTTCATATAATCAGTGTTCATTTAGAATTGCCCAAGTGGTTTCCCCAGACATTTCTCCTTGTCCTTGCATCTTGTATTTCTATCTGGAATTCTTTTTCACCTACCTCCTTTATTTTCTTTAATGCTAGTTTACTACTGCCAAATTCTCTTAGATTTTATTTGTCTCAATAGTATCTTTCACTCACCTTAATTGTTAAAGTGACAATAACCAAGAAATCTCCAAAACAGACTAAAGCCCTTCAGCTACAGATGTAAGAAACTTTAACAACCTAAGTATAATAAATACAAACAAAAAGACACCTAGGAATCAAAATTGGATTCCTGAAAACTGAAACTAACATTGCTTCTGCCCTGTTCTCTATCTGACACTCAAGTTAAATGTACATTAGGCCTTTCACTATTCTCTGTGTGAGCTTTTCGGTTTTTAATTCCTTAGTCTTTTCATGCTTCAGTTTGAACATTTTGTTCTGACCTGTCTACCAGTTCCTGATTTTATCATCAGTTTGTCTTGTTTCTTAAATCTATTTGGAGAATTTAATTTTAATTTCTAGAATTTCCATTTCATTCTTTTTTATAGTTTAAAATTATGTGCCAATTTTAAAAATCTGGACATTTAAATTTGTGAACAAATTAATCAACTCATTTTTGAAGTCCATGTCTGATGGTCACTATGTCCTTTATATACTGTTTTTATTTTGTTTATGGGTTTTTCTTTTCTTATTTTTTAAAGACTTTTCTTTCTGTATGCCTGATTAATTTTGATTGTGTTGTTGACACATGAATGAAAAATTTTAGAAAGAATTCAGCACTTTAATATAATTTTTATTCAGCAAAGATTTACATTTTATTTACTTATTTATTCATTTATTTTAATGTTTATTTTTGAGGAAGAGGGAGACAGAGCATGAACTGGGGAGAGGCAGAGAGATAGAGGGAGACACAGAATCCCAAGCAGGCTCCAGGCTCTGAGATGTCAGCACAGAATTTGAAGTGGGGCTCAAACCAACGAGCCATGAGATCATGACCTGAGCCAAAGTCGCACACTTAACCAACTGAGCCACCCAGGCACCCCTACATTTGATTTTAGAAAAAAGTCTGTTCAGGGATAATCACCTTATTTTGGTCACGGGTGAGGTCATCCAAAGATAAGCCTCTTTTGAGGAATGGTTTCATTCTGTCCTCCTGGTGAAGCCTCAACTTTAATTTTTTTTTTCTCACCCTTAAGGCTGCCAAAACTTATGCTCTACTTCCCAGCTCTTTGTTCTGTCTTTTATTTTTGAGATTGGCAATCACTTTAAAGGGAAATCATGATCATACATGTTCAGCTTATCCACTTAGATTCCTTTTTCAAAATCTTGACCCTATAAATTCTTACAGTCTTTGTTTTTCTATAATACTTAAATCCAGGAGTTTCTCCCCCTCCCCCAGTATTTATTACATTTTATTCAGACTAATCATAAAACAAGTAGTGATCCCAGCAGGCTGGTCTCCAATGCCTGTGTTTTTAGCCCAATACTCTAGATATTTCTGCATTAGAATTATCATTAAACCAATATATAAAACATTAAGTTCTATTTTTTAGCTTTGCATATGAAAATGGGAAATGGATTAGGTTTTGGTTCAAAGTTCAGAATATTGGTAAAATGAAATAAATGTATTAATAAGATTGTCCTTGGGGAATTTAATCAACATTTAGCATGGTAGCAGAAACGGCTACCTACTCACACACATGCACATCACAGTTAAGCCAATATGAATTTTGTAAGGTAAAAATGATAATTTCTCTTCTATAGATAAGGGAACTGAAATTCTAGCAGAATAAATAATGTGTCACAAACTGAATCTACTTCTTTTTGATGATTTAATATATTTATGCTTATATACTCTCATTTGCCATCATATGTTCATTTGGTTCAGACATGACTCCATGAAGATATGTAATATATTTTAGAAAGCTTTTTAAATAAGTTTCTTGAATAGTTTTTCCCCAGTAGTTTTAATTCTTAAAATAATGCTTTAAATCATCTGGAAAATTAATTTATGTGAAACAGGTAAATTATAATAATGTAGGAAACTAAAGAAAATGCCCTTGATGGCCATATTTATTTAAAAATGCACTTATTGAAAAAAAATGATGCAAAATAACTCCATCTTTCCCTTTCCATTGTCACTCAGATGCTGTTATAAATTTACTATTCTTACTTGTTTATACAGTCTAGTTCTTGCAAGGTGATACATTTTCAATTCTTATATAAATCACATTTGCCTTGGAGATATTTCAAAAAATAAAAACGAAACAAAAAAGAATAAAACAACTAACTTGTTGATGATATAATTCTGTAATTTACACATGTTAGTTTTACCATGATCAAATCTCATTTTTCATAAAGGTACAATACCTAGTGAATTTTATGCTGTGGTGGCTTAATATTAAGTAAATTATCTTTACTATATTCAAAGTCATCAGCAATAATATAAGAAATATTACTGCATATTGTTTAAAGTTTTAAGAGGCACCAGCTCTTTTGAATTCTTTTTGTGAGATTAACATGTTTGGCTATTATGAGCCTTTTTCTCTCTTTGGGTGAAAAAGAGCAGAGCTAAAATATTAACAATACATAGCTAACTATGGTCGTTATTGATTTTCTTTCTGGCCCATGGCATATCTCAGGAAAAGAGTTAATTTCAATAAAATAAATAATAGTGACTTTTATAACACTGTACAAAATGTTTCTCTGTACACTTTATTTATATCTCAAGGAATTTCTGAACCACGGTGATTATTATTTCAGTTTAAAAGCTGAAGAAACTGAAGTTCAGAGAGGTTTAATATGCTGTCCACAGTTTTTCAATTTGTATGTTTTTGGATAAAGCTTTGAGCATGTTTTGATAATAGAGAATAGAAAGTAAGGAGTGTGGTTTAGAACTTAGTAGACTCAGCCAGAAAAAATATAAAATGTTAATTCAGCATATCCAGGGCAACATATCAAGGTCAGAAAAATTATTGAGGAGAATCAGGTAAGGTAACACTGAGAGAAACTGTAGAAGGATTGCATTCTTGTAACCAAACCAGTCAGATGAGCCAAAAAGACATTTGGAGCCTGAGCAATAAAACCGAGCCCATCTGGCTGTTGAGGCCTTTCCGTGGCTTCCATCCTGTGTAAGCCTCGCCAGTAAAACTCAGAAGCCTTAACATCCTGAAAGTATTTAAGCAAGAAAACAATAGTTCTTACCCTTTTATTTGTTTGTTCATTCATCCATCCATTCAACACATATTTACTAAAAACCTATGCTGTCTCAGATACCACTCTAGATGATGCGCTTATAGGAATGAACAAAACTGGGAAAAATCCCTGCCTTTGTGGAGCGCACACTGTAATGGAAGAAGACAGATAATAATCAGAGCAATTATATAGTCCGTAAGCAGTTAGTAGGTACAATGGAAGCAAACGTAGAACAGGGAAATGGGCATGGGGGGTTGGTGTGTGTGTGTGACTGATGACACAACTTGAAACAAACTAGCCTGCACTGAGAAGGCTTACTCTGAAGGAGGTGAGTCATCCAGATCTCTGGGGAAGAGCATTTCAGGCCGAATGCCAAAGCCTGATGTGGAAGTATGCTGGTTGTGTTCAAGGGAGAGCAAGGAGGTCAAAGGCAGTAGAGAAAGACAGGAGGGGGAAGGATAGCACCTGAGCTCAAAGATGTCCACTGGGCAGCCAAGCCTGTTGGCCTTTGCCATTTACCGAATGTGACTCTGTGGCAGCTTTGGAGAAGATGAATAGCGTAATTTCACTGATAACCTGATTGTGTCATACTAGTTGCTGTTTTGAGAATTGCCCATTAAGGGAGGGAAGTGGGAAACCCGGCTAGGCGGCTTTGGCAAAAATCCTCACAAGAGATGACTTTGCCTTGGATGAGGATGATTGCAATAATGTTTATGAGAGGTGGTCAGGCTCAAGGTGTGTTTATGATAATAGACCAATGAGATGGGTTTTTGGAAGGTGGCTATGCTCACCACTATACCACCAACACAGACGATGAGATGGATTTTTGGATTATTAGTTTTTAAACATTGACATTCTATTTTACCTTAAATTACTTGTGTACGTATTTGTCAAGGTTGCATATTTTATTTTACTTCCTGTGTCAAATGGCAGTATGTCAGGTAATCTGTGAAAGATTGTGAAATATACAGTTGTGGTTATTTGAAGCTAAATGGAAGGCTTTTAAGAGAAATTGTTGAGGACCCACTGTGATATGAATAAAGGCATAAAGCCATCAGCGTGTGGTAGTTCTATCTACTTTATTCTGATTATGGGTTGTGTGTTTATAAAAGCTAAAAAGGGGAACATATGAGAGTAGTCAGTAGATAAAATGGATTATGGGTAATGAGATCGAAACCTCTTATGCCCACCTGAAAATCGTTCATTAATATCGTGTCAGTTTCATCATTGTTAAGTATGATTACATTATAATGCTCAGGATGACTATGGGCACAGCTACTGAAAAATATAAATTGCATTACACTTCGTAGGCATCAGTACTATGAAACTAATAAAGAACAATGGAAATGGCATAGACTCTTTTTCAGAAGGAGCTTCCCCTCCATTTTGTATATTGGGAAAGAAAAGGTCTAAAAAGAGAGTACTACAAAAACCTTCACTCACTCTTCTTCAAAATCATCAGGACCATGAGGTTGGTGATTCCAGAATGTTCTTGTGGTCCCTCTCGTATGGGAGGGTTTATGATAGCCTCTAAATTAATTTTCCTTTTCCTTAGCTGCCAAATTGGAAGGAAAGAATTCTAGAGTTTAGGTAAGTCTTAGAGATTATTGAAATTATTTAACCTCTCTGATTCTAAGTCTATATGGTGAAAAAAAACAAAAACAAAAACAATTTATGGGTCAGAGGTGTGACAATACATTGTGATATTGCTTATGGTGGGAACAGGGGGCATTCATTGTACATATTCTGTGTGGGCAAAACTGTTTTACATGACTGCCTACAGAAGCTGTGGTCTGCATAAGATTTCACAGCTTGGAGCCAGACTGAATTTTCTTTTTCTTCTAGACTGGTCCACTGTAATAGGAGACTATCATGGTTCCTTTTATATGTCAACTTGTGTGGGCTACAAAATACCCAAATATTTGGTCAAACATCATTCTGGATGTGTCTATGAGGGTGTTTCTGAATGAGATTAACATTTGAATTGGCAGATTGTGTAAAGCAGATTGCACACCCTACTGTAGGTGGGCCACATCCATTCAGTTGAAGGCTTGAATAGAACAGAAAGGCCAGCCATGGCCTTGGTGGCTCAGTTGGTTGGGTGTCCAACTTCAGCTCAGGTCATGACCTCACCGCTCGTGAGTTTGAGTGTCTGGCTCTGTGCTGGCAACTCAGAGCCTGGAGCCTGCTTCGGATTCTGTGTCTCCCTCTGCCCCACACCCACTTGTATTCTGTCCCTCAGTCTCTCAGAAATAAATAAATGTTAAAAATAAATGAACAACAAGGCCAGCTGTGCCATGAGTAGGAGGTAAATCCTGCCTGACTGCCTCTATCTCACATCAGTTTTGTTCTGTTTTCAGGATCACACTGAAACATTAATCCTTCCTGGGTCTTGAGTTTGTTGGTCTTAAGACTGTAACACCATGATCAGCTACTTTGGGTCTCTAATTTGCTGATTGCAGATCCTGAGGTTTGTCATCTTCCATAATTGCATAAGCCAAATTCCTAAAATCTCTCCCTCTAAGTAGACAGGTAATATAGATGATACAGATAATCCTAGTCCTAGTCATCTGTCTATCAAAATGCATATATGCATACATTTGCTATCGGTTCTGTTTCTCTGGAGAACTCTGACTAATGTTGAGATCTCTGGTCTGGGTATGAAAAGTAGAGATTTTACTACTGACCAGAATACACACACACACACACACACACACACACACACGTGTTCCCATCGTATGTGCAGAGTGAGTGTTTCAAAGGGGGACAAGTATGTGAATAAAATTAGAATTCTGGCTTAATTCTATATGTTGGGGAAAATAATCTTTTTTGGGGGGGGAGTTTGGAAAGAGAATCAACTGAATGCTGTGTGAGAAAGAAATTAGAAAATCTAATGTTCAATTTCATTGTTTTGCAAATCATCACACATATGATGTGCGTCAGCTAAGGCAAAGTGCATTGTAAAAGAAGAAACAGACCAAAAGCAGAGAAAAGACCATGAAGAAATGAAATGCCCTACATCTGCGAAGTCACTGCCAAGACTAACGTTGTACTGAGGTCTCCCCTTATCCCCTGTCAACCACCAAGGGGCAGCAGACCTAAGGCTATGGAGAGGCAACTTGAAGCCATCAGCATCTATAGCTGCCAGGAAGGAATGGAAGGGCTCCAAGACGACTGAATGAATCCTCTTGAGACCCTACAGGAGAATGGAGGAATTTATTTTGGGTGAGATGAGCTCTCACTTATATTATTTTCTCTCCTGGCACTGAAAAGACATGTTTTTAATTATTTATTTGTCTTTTCAGTGAGAGAGCAACACTGTATGCATACAACTGTGGGGACAAATGGAAAACCATTAAACAAGTCCATGCAAAACCGCTTCCTTTCTGGGAGCAGGTGGCTTCATTGCACTGATAGTTGATAATGCCGTTTGGAATCTGAAGAAGGATAATCGCATTAGAAGAAATATTTTTCCAAAGTTGATTTAAAGTTACTGCAGCTGCAGGAACAGGCAGTACAAAGATCCAAGCATCAGTTTCCCAAACCAAGTGAGATCAGAAAAAGAATTCTAATTTTAAAATAAGAGTATTAATTTAGTCCATGCATTGCATCTATGTTTTACGTCTCGGACAGTATTAGCATCCCGTTCTCTCTTGCTGACAGTTTTCCTTGCAAAAATATCATAGGTCGTGGTAAAAAAAGTTCTTCTGTTGGACATGACACACGCACAACTGGTCTTGTGTGCACACAACACACTCAGCTGCGGATGCTGTCCAGTAATAAGGAAATGTACAGTCTTGTCAGAGGGAAGAGGGACTGTGCCTTTCAGCCCTCCCATCATGTCTCCTGCCTTCCACTCAGTGCTTAGGACTAAGCCTATTTCTTCTAATTATACAATCCCTGTGCCTGACTCTCTAAAAAGTGTTCTGATCATTCTCCAACCCTTTCCCTCTCCCAGTCCACAAAATTACTCTCTCCAGGCCCCCATATGTGCCATACTGACCTGCTGGATTCTGTCTGGGAGTTCCTATTGACTTTGGGAACCAGATTTTGAGGTGTTTGTTTAGCCCCACGGTTGGTACATAGTGGGACCATGATAAACCATTAGAAAAACATTGCGTATAATGCATATCTTGCAGTCAGACCCTGTTTACTTTCTCTAGTAATCAAAGGGAAGGAAAATGGATAAGGTGAGATGATTGGTAAGGGAAGTTGGAACATTTTAAAAAGGGAAGCAGAGAGGAATTCTGGTCAAACTAGTTAGCTAGAGAGACATGCTGGAAACATGGGTTTTAATTTTCAGATAATAGGGACCCTGGCCACAGACTTGGAAAAACACCTCGTTTTCTCCAAGGGTACAGGGGATTTCCCACTGAGAAAAGGGAAATAGAGAAAAGGAAAATAAAATAAAAGACGGGGCTGGTTGAGTAAACTCTGAAAATAATAGTTTTTAAGTTTCCCACTGCTACTTCAAAGTAAGTTTAAGAGATGGCGTAAGAGTTCTCTAAAGGCTAAGAATTTTTTCCTATTCCATCTTTTAATCAGTCAGTCTGTATTTAAAGTAGGGGAAAGGACTCCACATTATTGTAGGTCATATGAAAAACTCAAGAGAACATAGCTAATGCTTGATTGTTACAGGAAGGATTATAACCCGAATGATATATTTTTTTGCTGTGAGGAAAGAATCAACAGACTGCTGTATAGATTATTGAATATGCTTCACACTACACATGACAGATTGGTTATTTGCTGAAAATGACTAAAGGCAAGGAAGCCTGGGTGGCTCTGTCAGTTAAGCATCTGACTTCGGCTCAGGTCATGATCCGACTCATGGTTCATGAGTTTGAGCACTGCATCGAGCTCTGTGCTTACAGCTCACAGCCTGGGGCCTGCTTCAGATTCTCTGTGTGTATCTCTCTCTGCCCCTCTCCCACTCAAACTCTCAATCTCTCTCTCTCTCTCAAAATAATAAGCAATTTTAAAAAGAAAATAACTAAGCATATTTTCTAAGAATTAAATATGCAGCTAAATGAATAGTGAGAAATGAAACATTAAAATTAATTACAAGTTAACCAGACTCCTGTCTAAAAATGGATGAAAACAGAGGAGACACAAGTCTACTAATATTTATGGAACATCCACTCTGTATGTGCTTCCGGTCAGTTTAATCTACAAAATTATCAGACAAAGTACGTAATACCCGTAAAATCTGTAAAATACCTCATTTTACAGATGAAACCCTGATAAGACACAGAGTATTAGTGGTAAAGCAAATGCGTGAACTCAGGTCAAGCCACAATAATACCTTAGAAGATAAAACAAGGGAATGACTTGGAGGTTAAGTTGCTAGGATCAGAGAGGATTTCAAGGAAAACACATGCCACTACCAGCCTGTGAACAGTTGGGTAAGAAGAACTGAATCCCGAGTGGATACCTGGGGTAGCATACAAATACCAGAATGCAGGGGGCTACAGATGAGTCATATCATACTTCATGACTAAAACAGCTGAAGGTATTAAAAGGGTAGAAATGGAATAGATAGATTTCTCAGATTGTGGGGAGAAGTCACAACTGGACCAAAGTTTATATAAATTCGAATCTTCAAATAAAACTGATCAGAAGTATTATATGCTGAATAATGGCCCCCAAGGATGCTCATGTCCACCTCCTTGGTGCCAAAAGGTTTTGTAGATTTGATTAAATTAGGAGTCCTAAAATGGGGAGATTATTATGGATTATATGTATGGGTCCAACATAATCACAAGGGAAGGAGTAGAGTTACATTCAGTAAAGAGACATGAAGGTAGAGCAAAAGTGGGGTTGATGCACTTTGAAGATAGAAGAAATGGCCAATAGCCAAGAAACAAAGAAAATGGCTTTTCCCCTAAAATCTCAGAGGAAGCAAGGCCGTGCTGACACCTGACTTTAGCCCAACGAGACTGATTTTGTACTTTTATTTTTTGTTTGATTTTGGACTTCTGACTTCAGAACTGTAAGATAATAAGTGTTTATTATCCTAAGCCATTAAATTTGTTGATATTTGTTATAGCAGCAATAGAAAATTAAAACAATAATATATGAGATATATCAGTCAAAATTATTTTTTATGCTGTATATTACTGGATTTAGAGTTGACCTGTTCCTAGGTGTCCTTTTACAGATTTTATTTCCTTGAGCTATTGTTTTTGTTTGTTTATTTGTTTGTTTTGCTTTTTCCTCAAGAATGTGTTGGATTGTCTTTTACAGATAAGCCATAGGACAGGCAAGAAAAAAATGAAACAAAAGAAGTTAAAAAAAGGTAGCAGCAGAAAAAAAATCTTTTCCTTAATTCGTAAGCTCAAAATAAGAGACTGTTTCAGGATGGTCAATAGACTGTTTTTGTCACTTAGACAAAATTTTGTCATTTCTCCTGCATTTTCTTTTGATTTGGGTTGCACAAGAAGAAAACAATTCTTATTTTAATGATAGTACTAAGATGAACTCTGTCATGGGCTCTGCCAGGATACAGGGTATTTTGAATTAATTTTATTTTGTGCTTGATTATTACCATACCTGTGTTCTGCCTGTTCCATCATATTCAACTAATTTCCATCCTTTTAACAGCTACTTTTCATTCATTCACTCACGAAATATTTATTGAGCATCTAAGCTCTATTGAAGACATTGTGCCAATGAGTGGGGATAGAGTTATGAATAGAGCAAGCATTGTCTTTACCTTTCATTCTTCCTCAGACTACCATAGACCACACTGATATTACCCTTGCAAACTCTGATTTCACTTATATCTGCTCATACATGTTTAGGGACTTAACATTACATAATGGATATTAGGGGGTGATTATTTCATCTCAGATGGTATAGATCACGCTTAATAGACATAATAATAATTTCTTAATGACTAATAGATACATGAGTCACCAGGTTTTGTAGAATCACTGTACCAAGAAAATATGTGTTCTTCAACAATTTACATAGGTCTCCCCCTGGGCCCTTAAAAAAAAAAAAAGCCTGATATTTTAGCTTGATGGATGAGAATTGTCCAGGTGGTCAGAGAGGAAAATGAGTTTCCAGCAAAGGTAAACGTCTGTGCACAAGAATGAAACAGGAAAATGTGTGATTTTTTTTTTCAACGAAAGAGTAAACATTATCGTGTGTCAGGAACGTTACACACAGAACATCACAAAATAAAGAGCCACACTGAGGTTATATTGGGAAAAAATACTTGTGTCATGATACAGTATATAGATTTGATCTTTTAAAAAATTTATTCAGCTGTTTATTTTTGTTTATTTTTTTATTGTGTTAAAAACACATAAGGTAAAATTTACCATATTAACTACTTGGTTTAAGTGTAAAGTGAAGTATATTAACATTGTTGTGAAACATCTCTGGAACTCTTTCATCCTGAAAATGGAAATTCCATCTTTTAGACATGAGAGCAGCTATGGAAGGGAAGGGTTTAAAATAAAAGAATATTTGATTCTTATTTCCTCCCCTCTTGTCTGTTTAACAAAAGATAAAATGGTAACTCTGGCATCTCTATAGAAAATTAACTGATGAAGGAATAAGAGAACCCTAGAAGCTAGTAAATAGCATGCTATCATATAATTTTGGAACCAGATGAAGCCAGGCTCAAATCCTGGCCCCTGCACTCACATGCCATGTTAAGTGAAGATCACCTGGCTGTAACTTTTTCCCTTTAGTCAAGAATGAAGCTTACTTGTTGATAACTTATTTTGCTATTTCAAAAAAATTACTATTTTTTCATTGATATAACTAGGTATTTGTTTTTATAGTGGCTTTGTAGCACATCCGTTTGAAGGATGAATGGCCTGTGAGCAGATTAAATAGTCTTCTGTGTTCTCCCTGAGTTATGTTGACCTATGCCTCCATATGTCCTGAATTCCTAATTGTTAAAATGAATTGTTACATAATTTTTCTTAACTGCAAGGATAGGACTATGTAGTCCATTTTGTATTCCAAAATATAATCTAATATTCACTTTCATAATTAGAATTTTGAGGTTAATTTTTTTGTGACAGTCGTCTTCAACCCTAATGGCAGATTAGAGCCATCGGGAAGCTTTCGATTTTATCCCTCTGGTCCCCATCAAACCCAACTCAATCAGAATCTTTAAGGGTGGACCTAAGTACTTAATCTTAAACATTTCCATAAGTGATTTTAATGAATGGAAAGCCAGGACTGTACTTCTCTCTTTTCCAAGGCACTTATTTTAAATTGAAATCAAATTATGCCCTGACTATGGCTTTTTGTAGTTTATGCCAGTTTTCCATCATCATGGACAATCATGTAAAAAAAAGGGGGGGTGTGTGCCTGGGTGGCTCAGTCAGTTAAGTGTCTGACTTCAGCTCAGGTCATGATCTCACGGTTCATGGGATCGGGCCCCACATCAAGCTCTGTGCCGACAGCTAGCTCAGAGCCTGGAGCCTGCTTCTGATTCTGTGTCTCCCTCTCTCTCTGACCCTCTCCTGCTCATGGTGCCTCTCTCTCTCTTAGAAGTAAATAAAAATATTTTTAAAAAAAGATGCTTAGCTCTATTTTGTCATTTTTTTAATTTTTTATTTTTTTAATGTTTATGATTTTTGAGAGAGAGAGAGAGAGAGAGAGAGCACAAGCCAGGGAGGGGCAGGTAGAGAGGGAGACAAGATTTGGAATTTGAAGCCAGCTCCAGGCCCTGAGTTGTCAGCAAATAGCCTGACGCAGGGCTTGGACTCACAAGCAGTGAAATCATGACCTGAGCTGAAATCGGATGCTTAACGGACTGAGCTACCCAGGTGCCTTCTATTTTGTCATTTTAAAGTAAAAATTTTTCCTGTTTTCACTGCTAGGAATTTACCCAAGGGATACAGGAGTGCTGATGCATAGGGGCACATGGACCCCAATGTTCATACCAGCACTCTCAACAATAGCCAAAACATGGAAAGAGCCTAAGTGTCCATCCACTGATGAATGGATCAAGAAGATGTTGTTTATCTATACCATGGAATACTACATGGCAATGAGAAAGAATGAAATCTGGCCATGTGTAGCAACGTGGATGGACCTTGAGGGTGTTATGCTGAGCGAAATAAGTCAGGCAGAGAAGGGCAGATACCATATGTTTGCACATATAGGAGGATTAGGAGGAACTTAACGGAGGACCATGGGGGAGAAGAAGGGGAAAATTGTGGGGGAGAGGGAGGGAGGCAAACCATGAGAGGCTCTTGAATGCCGAGAACAAACTGAGGGCTGACGGAGGTGGGGTGGAGGAGAAGGGGGGTGATGGGCATGGAGGAGGCACTTGTGGGGATGAGCACTGGGTGTTATATGGAAACCAACTTGACAATAAACTATTAAAAAAAGAAAAAGTAAAGTAAAAATTTTTTTCTAAACTAATTTTGGTATGGTCATAATATAACCTGATATTTAAAAAGTTTATGTAATGTAGGCAAAAATTCAATGCTTGATAAGTTCCTCTGTACTAATAGAAATCTTTATATTGAACAAACTGTGCCTGTGACTTTCCATAAGCTTCCAACAGTGTCAAAACCAAGGAATGGGCTGTGAGAGAATGCTTCCTCCTGCACATAACTTCCATCATCCCTTCCCATCCTAAACCACTAACAATGTAATCTTTTTTACTAAACAGCTTGTCTGCTGTGCAACTACAACTTCAAAATAAGTCCCAAATCTCAGCTTTCTAAATAATTGCCTCCTCAGCCTCCTTCTATATAGAATTAGACTTCCAATAATCCTAACTGATTATAATTCTTCTAATTTCGAAAGGATATGTCTTAGAGCAGGTCCATGACCATGTTTATTACAGGGATTTGGGGCAACTTGTCTCAGATGGTTCTTAAAAGTAATTTACAAGTGGCCTTTGATTGTTTTTTCCAACAGAGGAGACTGGATATTTCCTGCTTTCAATTAATAAGAGAAAAGGTCAGATCTGCTGTTTCAAGCTCCCCCTCACTTCTGCTTCTTTTAGAACTTTATTATCAACCATAAAGATAAAGAAAAATATTGCAGCCTGATGACACGAGTCTGTATAAAATCTCCATCTTTTTTTTTGTCTGTCTGCTGAACTTTGAAGTTTTGCTCTATATTATTTAAAGCCAGATGTTTTCTTTAGGGGTTTTTTTTGGTAGTTGTTTTAAAGAGAACCTTCTATTTTTCGCAAAACATACTTTCTTTCACTTTTGTACAAAATAGAAACACTTTAAAGCCCGAATGTCTCTACTTGACAAAATTATACTAACTATAAGTTAGTATTTGACCCTGTGCAAGGCACGAGAGGCTATTAATATTTAAGAAATTATTTAGCATCAAACTTTGAATAAAACTAAGATGTCTTAAGGCAAAGAATCACGAAGTAAATAAGAGATACAGGCAGACAGGTTAGAGGAGATTACAGGAGAAGAGTAAAATGGTCAGAATTCAGTTTTTTAAATTGGCCCTTTAAGACCCGAGTATCTGTAAGACAATTTCTTCAAGTCAAACTCGGTGGAGTACACTCTTTTTTGAAAAAAAGTTTTAGCATTTTTATTTAATTTTGAGAGATAGAGCATGACTGGGGGAGGGGCAGAGAGAGAGAGAGGGAGACACAGAATCCAAAGCAGGCTCCAGGCTCTGAGCCATCAACAGAGAGCCCGACACAGGGCTCAAACCCACGAATTGTGAGATCATGACCTGAGCCAAAGTCAGATGCTTAACTGACTGAGCCACCCAGGTGTCTCCAGTAGAGTCCACTCTTAACAGGAGACTGTTTTGTTTTGTTTTGTTTTGTTGTCATGGAGAAGTGATTGATATCCATCATAGTATGAGGTGAATGATACAATGATGGTATGATTCACATATTACTGATTTCCATAATTACCACAATAGTTTCACCAACATCCATCTTCTCATATAGATACAATAAAAAGAAAGAAAAGAAAAAAGAAAAAAATCCTCCTTGGGATGAGAACTCTTAGGAATGACTCCCTTGATGACTTTGCTATGTGATACACACAGCAGCTGTAGCTGTAGTCATCATGCCATACATTATGTCCCTAGTACAGTTGACCCTTGAACAATGTAGGTTTGAACTGTGAAAGTCTACTTAAAAAGGATATTTTTTGATAAAGGCAGTAGAGTATTGTAAATGTAGTTTCTTCCTTATGATTTTCTTTTTTTTTTTTTTTAATGTTTTATTTATTTCTAGGAGAGAGAGAGAGAGAGAGACAGCGTGAGCAGGGGTCAGAGAGAGAGGGAGTCACAGACCGAAATAGGCTCCAGCCTCTGAGCTGGCAGTCAGCACAGAGCCCGACGTGGGGCTCGAACCCACGAACCGCGAGATCATGACCTAAGCAAAAGTCGGACGCTTCACCGACTAAGCCACCCAGGTGCCTCTTCCTTATGATTTTCTTTTTTTTTTTTCTTTTTTAAATTTATTTTTTAGAGAGAGAGAGAGACAGCGTGAGCAGGGGAGAGTCAGAGGGAGTCACAGACTGAAACAGGCTCCAGGCTCCGAGCTGGCAGTCAGCACAGAGCCCGATGCGGGGCTCGAACCCACGAACCGCGAGATCATGACCTAAGCGAAAGTCGGACGCTTAACCGACTAAGCCACCCAGGCGTCCCCCTTATGATTTTCTTAGTGACATGTTCTTTTCTCTTGCTTACTTCATTGTAAGAATACAGTATGTTCTTTGGTAACCATAAGTCTAATTTTTTTCTATGAGGCTTTTTTTTTTACATTCCAGATATAAGTGACAGCATATAGTATCTGTCTATAGTCTAACTTCTGTCATGTAACATAATGCCTTCAAGATCCATCCATGTTGTAGCAATATGATAGGATTCCCTTGAGGAAACTATTTTTGATGAATTTATATATTGTTTTGTAATTCTGTGATTTCTCCTCCTGGAGGAACAATCTATATTCCCTTTGTCATATCCATAGAAGAGATGGGTTAGTTCTGACCCTGAGTTGCATCTCATGCATGTGCTTTGAGAATATTAAATAGTTACCTTCTACAGAACATAAAAAAAAATGTTCGCTTGCCACTTTAGTCAAAAAAACATAAACCATAGCAGTAGGTAGCATTTTATATTCCAGATGGTGATGAATCATTGATGGAGTCCCTAGGGTCTAATTGTACAACTTTCCTAGATACCTATAAAGCATCAATTATGCAGAACAAGTATTTTCTCTTGTTACTCCTAGGAATTTTAATAAAAATAGAACATAATATAAAACAAGCTTTGTTTTGAAATCTAAAAATCTCTTTAGTTGTGGCTAAGTATTTATATCTATACATCTCTCTACACACACACACACACACACATACACACACACACACACACACACACACCATTTGGAATGCTGCTACAGTACTATTCAGAAAATGAAAATTTTGTAGCCTTAGGCTTCTCTATTGTTATACTGAAAAAATTATTACCAATTGTGGTATTTCCATGTGCAATCTATGCAATCTATGACACCTTTTCATGCTTTACAAGTTGTGCATATATATTTGATTTCATGCAGTACTAAGTTAGAATAAAATAATTCTTACTCATATCAAAAGCTGTTATGTTATCTCTTCTATATCCTATCTTAGTGTTTCCTTGTCAAAGTATCATAATGAACATTTTAACTTTGTAGATAGTGATGAGCAAAAGCACCAAAATTGGAATGAAAATATCTCTAAGTCCTAATCAAATATCCAAACTTTACATTAATTTCTTCTTTCCTCCTGTCACAGCAGAGAAAGAACCTTTCCCATTTAAGTTCAACTTTTCCTAGAGGGCATTCAGGAGGCATTCAATAAACATTAGTTGGATAAATAAATTATTAGGTAAATGACTGAATGAATGAATCTTCTCTTTTATTTTTAAGAAACATTATCAACTGTTGCTTAACTCTCTTATAGGCCCTCTATTTCTCTTTGCTCCCTTCCATTAGCATTTGTTGAATCTTTAAGATTCTAAAAGGGAAAAAAAAACAAAATCAAATCAAATCCAAACAACCCTTTGTCCATGTACACATCTGTTTACACCTCTATTTCTTCTCCATCAAAATAAAAATTCTCAAGTGTCTTCTGACTCCTTGCTTCCATATTCTTACATTTGACTCACTTCCCACACTGTACCAATGTGGTTCCAATCCTCACTTCTCTGCTGAAGGCATTTTTCCAAAGGTCAACAATGATCCATATAGCCAAATTAAAGGCTCCTTTTCACTAGTCATTATACTTAATCACTCTGCAAATATTTGACATTGATGACCTACTAAGCAATACATACTCTTCTGCATGATACTACATTCTACTTAGTTCTTCATCTCTTTGGCTGCTCCTTTACCGCATCTTTTATTTAATCAAAACTATTAAATATTGGAAAGTCTCAGGGCTCTATCCTTGATTATCTTCCTTCTTAGACTCTGCTGTTTCTCTAGGTGAGGGTTTCTCAATCTTGCCACTATTGACATTTTAAATGAGATAATTTTTTTCTGTAAGGGCCTGTTCTGTGTATTAGAGGATGTTTACCAGCCATGACTTTCCCCCAGTTGTGATAACTCTGATAACTGAAAATATCTGCTTTGTCAAATGTATTCTCAGAGGCAAAATCACCGCTAGTGGAGAACCACTGTTTTAGGTGATCTCATTATTTCCATGGTTTCTCTTGACATATGTCCATCCTTGATCATTATGTTGAATTCTCAAGACATTTAGTCAACCACCATCTCAAAATCTTATTGGTAGGCCTCACGTTTAATTATACAAAATGTTTAAGATTATGCGAATTATTCCCCATCATCATACTTGCCTTTTGTATTTTTGAGCTCCACAAAATGGGCCATCTAAGTACTTGTGCCAGAAACATTGGATTCAATGCCTGATTATAAAGTAATAACAGTATGGATGGACCTCGTGGGTATTATGCTAAGTGAAATGAGCCAAAAAGAGAAAGACAGATATCTTATGGTTTCACTTGTATGTGGAATCTAAAAAATAAAACAATCGAAAACACAAAGAAATAAAAACAAAAAACAGACTCTTAAATACAGGAAACAAACTGATGATTGCCAGAGGAGAAGCAAGTGGGGGGATGCGTGAAATAGATAAAGGAGATTTAGAGGCACAAACTTCCAGTTATAAGTAGGTTACAGAGATGAAAAGTAAAACATAGGGGATATAATCAATAATATTTTAATAACATTGGTGACAGCTGATGACTACACTGTAGTGCTGAGCACTGAGTAATGCATAGAATTGTTAAATCAATGGGTTATATGCTTGAAACTAGTTGTATGTACCATGGTATGTATCTCAATAAAAAAAGATTTTCTAAAAAAAAAAAAATATATATATATATATATATACTGTTTCCTGTTGATTGTAACTCTAAAGTCTCTCTAATCCAATAAATTCCCTCCCTTTCTAATGACAGCTAGCAAATCCAGGCTATCATGTTATCTAGCTTCAGGTACTGTAGCAGTCATTCTTCTGACTTTTAAATCCATTCTTCCCATTGACGTCAAAACACTCTTTAAAATACATATATATGTGTGTATATGTATGTATGTATATATAATCATGTTACTGTCTTGCTTACATTTATTCTTAGTTTCCTTATTACTTTTACAATAAAGAATATGTGCAGGGAAATAGGTTCTTCTTACATAATGGGTTAGAAAAAAAATGCATAGGGCAGAAAGCCACCGCCATCCGGTGAAAACATCCAAGGTTAGCTAGGGAGATATTGTAATGGGATCATGAGTAACTTGTTGTATCACCTGCAGGAAATTACTTTCCAACTGGCACCAATGTACCTTGATCACAAACTCCATTTGCCTCCCAAACCCTTTGCTTCTCACACGCACAAATCAGTGATTACTGTCTGATTGTTTTCTCCACATTCACATGTGTAAGGTCTTGTTTTCCTTACGTTTGCCACGTGGGTAATATCTTGTGAGCTCAATAAACACGGAGATGAAAGCTCTGTTTGGGGCTCTTGTCTCCTCCTGGACATTAGCTTCTTTGGTATTCAATTCTGGATCCATTTTCTTGCTGGACAAAAGAGAATTCCAGACTGTCCAGTCTGTGACAATTATGAACTATTTAAGCTGGTAGGATCTGGTCTCAGCTAACTTATCAACCTCATTTTTCTCTGCTCTCTCCCACTTACTGTCTGCTTCAGGATGATTGTTCTTCTATCATTTTACTGAATGCACTATATTCTTTCTTGGCTCAGGGATATTTTCTAAAATGTCATCCTACTCCCAATTCTGATCCAACTAATGATCTCAAGTAACTACTTGACTGACCTGTGTGGTAAGCAGACCAAAGACTCCCCATAATGTTCACATCCTAATTCCTGAAATCTCTGAATATGCTAGTTATCATGGCCGCAAGGAATTAAAGTTTTCAATCAGCTTGTCCTAGTTAAGGAGATTACCCTAGAGTATCCAGGTGAACCCAATGTAATCATGACCCTATAAAAGTGGAAGGAGGAAGCCAAGCTCACAGTCATTGTGAGATCTTAGGTCACTGTTGCTGGTTTAAAAGTTGAAGAGAACTGTAGTATATCTGCTGCTGAAGTAAGCACAAGATGAAGGGAATTCTAAACCAAGGGCTGTCGGCATTCTTTAGAAGATGGAGAAGGCAAGAAAAGGAATTCTTTCTTAGAGACCCCAAAAGAAGGGGAGTCCTGCCAGCATCTTGATTTCAGCTCAGTGAGATCCATGAGAGGCTTCTGACCTACGTAACTTCAAGGTAACAAACTTTTTTTTTTTAATAACTCAGCTTGTGATGTGTTGCAAAAGTAATAGGAAACTAATACAACCTGTTCATAATAATTTCTCTTCACCATCTTCTTATACTTTTAGTTATATTCAGTGACTCACTGCTTTGCTAGACTGTGTACTTATTTTGTTCTTATTCACTGTTATTTTTCAAAAAAAAATTTGTGCTCTTGGTGAATATTCAGGAAATGAGTGAAAAAATGAAGAAATAATTTGGTTTAGGGTCTAATTTTGCTACTAAGTCATAGCCCATACATTCCTGCCTCTTGTAGGTCACTGACTTCTGGAAAAAAACAAACAAAAAACACGCTTTTGCTTTTACTGTTTGAGCACTGTTACTTTGTTCTCTGTAAAAAAAAAAAATTAGTTTTGAAATTGTTTGAAAATTGATTTGAGAAACACTATCTTTTATGGATGTGTTTTCAAGACAGGAAAATGTTAAGGCAACCTTGGTTTGTATTATTTTAAAAGAATTTCTGAATAAAGAACTGTTAGGCCAGATACTGGAGAATTGAAATGGCTAAAAGGAAAAACTCTGGTGTCCCTGAGTTAGTAACAGCAGGTAGCAACAGCCGCCTCCGGAGCTGGCAGAACAAAGCAGCAGTTGGAATTGTAGTTTAGAAGCTTTGAGGAAAAGACACCTGGAACTGAACTCTGACCCTTGAGGGGAGCGGTGGTTAGCGTAGAGTCTCTGAGGTCAGAGAAGGGACTGTGGGTTTGGATCTGGACCTCCATAGGGTTGCTGAATGGCTGATGTGGATCTCTTAAGGGGGTTTGAGGATACTGGTTCTGTGACTAGTGAAAAATAGCGGTAGAGCCTGCTGCTGCTGCTGCTGCTGGACAAACTATTGTTGCCTGGATGGGAAAGTGTTGCTGGGGAGTTACTGATGGAAACAAGAAGGAGCCAGCCCTCCTCATCTGTGTGCCACCCCCAACTCCCCATCTTGGCAGAGCCTGACCTAGAAACTCTGCTGTTGTGGCAAAATCCTGCTCTACAGAGTGAATCCCAATGTCACAAAGGTTCTCCAAGGCTGGATCTGACAATGGCTTAAAAAATAGCACTGTTTCTAGGTACAAGTACATCAGACAATGAGTGAGAGAAGATTCTAGAGATATTCTCAATAGAATTTGGATGGCTTTTGTTAGGGAGCCTATAACTCCCTCTGCTACAAGAGGTACACACCTATACCAAGGCAATCATGGGACAGTTTAGGGAGCCATGGAGTGCTCATCATGGATGCGTCCTCCCTGAGGTGGGGCAGGTGCCATGATTTTCTGGGGTTAAAAAAATTCTCCCTACTGTTGGTTTTAAATTTTGTCCTTTTTTTCTTTTTCCTTGAAGGCTTGCTTTTTTGAAGGTATTTTTCAGTGGGAGAAAATAAGTATAAGAGGTTATTGATTTTTTTTTTCTTGGTTTGGTTTCTAGAGCACTTGCTGCCATGGAAACCATTCTGAATCCAGAGTTAGATCGTCCTGCAAAATATACTGGACTTTGCCCTACCATGGGCAGATGTTCTCATTTTGTGAGCCCTTTGTCCTTTCCAGGTTCTGTTTTGTATGGAAAAGTTTAGTTAACAGTATTTTAAAACTAGAACCATCCATTCTTATAATAAATACCTTTATGCTGCAAGTATTAGTCCTTGGAAAAATTACTTCCTTAGGATAAGTCTTTTAGAATTTTAAGTTTTGACTGTTTAAAAAACTTCTATGCTCCTGCCATTTTAATTTTGATGGGCTTTTTTTTTTTCTTATTCACTGTTTCTTGTGTTTGTCTTGTTTCCACTTTATTTTTTTTTTTTTAATCCTTGAATCCCATTGATGTGGTACAGTGAATAGTTTTTTTTTTTCCCCTCCAACAACTGTACAAAGTATGAAGTAAGTCTAAGTTGGCAGCACTCCTAGGGGTAACTCCCTATCCTATGATCCTCAATCTGAGAGAACACCCTTACTGTGTCATTCTTTCCTTCCATGAACAGCCCACACTTCTCCCTAGGTGTCTCCTTTCCCTGTCTGTTGCCTGTTCCTTGCAATGCCAGAGCCATTCAATCTAGTCTCTAGAGCACCGAACATGACCCTCCTCAAAAGATTCAGCTGGACCCTTTGTTCTCAGTGGCATAGTGACTAATGAAGGGGTGTTCTGGCTTTGGGGGAGGATGATGGTGTCAAAGGTCACTGTATGAGATGAAATCCCCATATTCAAAACATTTCTAGAAAACTCTTCAGGAAGAGTTGGTAGAAATGAATATCTTCCCAATACAGTCATTGCTTGTTTTCTTCCTGATGAGACCTCACTGTTTCTTCACTTGAGGCATGCAGTTAAAAACCTCCCAACATCTAAAAATACGTAAATAGTGCTACAAACCATATGTCAAGATGATCATACCATGAGAGGCAGGTAGTGAACTGACAATTGAAATTACTTAAATCAGCATCTGATTACACAGTAGTGTATATAAACAAAATGATGTCTTCACAATTATTTATACCAAGACTTGATGTCCAGTAGTCTGATATATCCAGAAGTTTTTTTTCATCTTTAAGAAAGGGTTAGACTAACCTCTAAATAATGAACTGGAATCAGCAGATATCTGTGAGCCTGGAGAACTACAGAAGTCTTCTGACAACTGAGTCAGTCACGTGCATTCCCCACCTGTTCAGAGATTCATAATCAAAAGAAATAAGTGGTGGGTAGACTAGTCCTTGGCTTCCTTTGCTTTTCTCTGGCCTGGCTTTCTAATAGGCTGTTGAGTTCCCAGTTACTTGCCAAGTACAGAGAGGTAGGAGTCTGATACCAGAATGACCAGAGGTATGAAACTTCATTAGGCAGCTACTTGGACTTCCTTGAGTTAAATACACACTTAAGCTCCTTATGCTCCTTGACCATCCTGTTTCCCATAGGACTATAATGGCTTTGAAGAAAGCCTAGAGCACCAAGTAATCTCCTGTCTGGAGGATTCTAGTGAAGTCAAAAGTGTAGAGACCCCATGAACTTTGGCTGCCTTCCCTAACATTTGCCAGAGCCACTACCTGGGATAAACTTGAAGCACCTGCTATTCTTGCCTTAATTACACTGAAGTCCTAGTACAGCTGATCTGGCATTTCAGTGAAAAGCCAGGGCTTAGTAGCAGTTGGGTCCGGTGTAACAGTCCTTGTTGGACTCTTATTACAGGAAATCTTTTCAACACTTAATTTGTATTCCACTCTAATTGCTACCCTCCCCACACCCTGAAATAATTCACCAGGATGGAGTTTGTGCTTTGCCAGGACAACCGGAACTGTAGATTCTCATTCTGAGGTTTCAGTTTCTGGGAAAAAGTCTCTTGGGCAGGGAAAAGGCCTCTTTTGAAAGGAGGGTTGAATCTTCAGGAAGCATATGGAAAAGAGGAGTTGTCTTATTCAACCTCCTCCCATAACCTTTTCCATGAATAAGGCCTATTAAACTGACTGGATCTGGATCCTGAAAGGCCCCTTAACTCTTTTTTTTTTTTTTTTTTTTTTTTATGGCTTCCTTTCACAAAGATCAAAATGCCACAGATAAGCCAACAAAATGCTAGGTTGGTTGTTACCTTTAAAGGTCATTCGAAGTACAGTACCATATTACTCCAGGGTAACGGGGCCTATTCACCCTAATGCTCCAGGGAAATGTCAGATACAAATAATCAGGGTCAGAGTATACAGGTACTCGAGCTATTATCTTTGTAACTTTTTAAAACTTCATAACAAAGTCCATATTAAAAATAACCTTCAAGGGCCAAAAAATGGAAAAACATTCTTGTGATATCAGAATATGGCAATAGTGAGGGCATGGGTTGGGGGTAGGGCAGTGATATTTAAAGTTCCTAAAAGTTACAATTACTTCATGTCAGATAACTGTAGGAATTGAAAGGAGATAAAAAGAACCTCACTTGAATGGAAATTAAGATTTATATAGATATCTTGATATTGGAGACCTTTAAAATTAGTCTGTGTCCATATGATTCTTCACCTTATTGTAGCCATCTGTGGACAATATTGGAGAATGAATGGAATTCCTAGGTTTTCCTCCTGTTAGCTGCTTTTCTGAACAAGCTCCTTATATCATAGAATTCCCCACCAAAATTTAGCTACCCATTCCTAGGAAAATGATAAATGTAACTGGTAAGAATTCTACACTCAAAGCTCTGCCATTTCCAGTAGGATTTATAGCCAGTTATTCATGCAGTGGCATTAAAAATGCATGCACTTCTGAGTGCTCCTACGTTCACTTTTATTGATGCCACTGGGCTTCAGTAGTGTCTCATTAATGGCTATTGCAAATAATCTAAGACATTGTAGTTTTTATTTCTGACCTAAAGTGAAAGTATATCTTATAACCTTCTACTTTCTAGGCTTAAAGGGGGAAATGGAGTTGGGGGGGAAATTAAGGGAAAGAAGAATTTATTCAAATGGCAATGGTTTTATAGCTAAGAGAAAATGAAATAAAGACCTATAAATTTCCTTGTTTCATTATGATAAAAGGTTAATGATTCCCATTTGATGGAAGACCATATTTGAAACAGTATGTGAGTAATGTTCGAAGTTATTTACTGAGGTCTTCTAATGTAGGACACCTTGATAATTACAGTGTTAACACCTCATTTCTTGAGCTCTTCCTATGGGTCCGATGCTGCCCTAAATACTTGCAGGCAAAGCAGGGAGGCAAGGCAAGCCTTTACCTTGGTATAGTCAACCTTAGGGTGATAAATTCTGGTGCATCATCCCCTTTTATTCTGACAGCTTTTGGGAAGAAGGAAAGATCTGACCTGGCTAGTGGTCCCTCTCCTACAGCCCTCCAGACCACAAGTGCTCCAGGCCTCCTGCATTTCTCTGATCCCTGCTCCCCCATGCTGGCTTGCCTGCTCTCAGGCTCTGGCTTACCTCTGCCTGAAGGAGCTCTTTGTCAGGCAATTGTACCACCTGAAACCTGGACTAACCAGTGAAGTTACTTGACATATGATGGATGGTTACTATGCCATGTTCAGTGAGGTCTGAACCTTGCCTCATCAAATGGAGATTGTCCTGTAAGTCTTTTCTTCCTTGGTTACTCTCTCGCAGCAGTAGAACATTTTTTAGCATTCTCTTTACATCTTGGAGCATGCTTAATTATTGTAATTTTTCATACTAAACTCTTACTGTTTTTTATGCGGTTTCTGTCTCTTGAGTGTATGTAGATTGATAGATGGTAAACAGGAAACAGATAATGTGGGTTAAATGATAACAGTTCACAATTCCCTCACATTTCTCATCTCCTACCCAATGTTACTACAGAAATCTGAATGCCCTTAAATCTGACTTGTTTTTTTTTCTTTTTTTAAATATTTTTATTTATTTCTAGGAGAGAGACAGACAGCGTGAGCAGGGGAGGGTCAGAGAGAGAGGGAGTCACAGACTGAAACAGGCTCCAGGCTCTGAGCTGGCAGTCAGCACAGAGCCCGACGCGGGGCCCGAACCCACGAACCGCGAGATCATGACCTAAGCGAAAGTCGAAAGTCGGACGCTTAACCGACTAAGCCACCCAGGCGCCTCTTGACTTGTTTTTCTTTAGAAAACTTATAGTGAGACTTCACTTGCTGAAATTCAGTAGAATCCATTTCATAAAAGAAAATTCTGATAGGGGGTAAGTGGATAAAAACCTAGATTTCCTACATCTGTTCTTTGATTTTTTTTTTTTTTTTCTCTCCCCTGAGTGGGGACTAATTTTTTTAGATAATGGAGAAAGCATGATGAAGGGTTCCTCTTAAACAGATAGAATGAAAACTTTATAGACAAGCTGGTGTATAGTATAGCTCGAATAGGAAATAATATAGCAGCTATTTCCATTAAGTTAAAAATTGGGTAATGCCTGGTCTCAGAAGCTGAGAACTTCTATGTTGTAGGAATAATAGTGACTGGATATGAAGCTAATTCAGGGATCTAGAATAGTTATAAAGAATTGGATTTTTTTTTTTTTTTTTTGTAGTTTGGGCAATGCTAGCTTAGATATGCTTATGAGACCTCTAAGAGAAAGTGATACATAGGCAATAGACCTCCAGTAAAGGAATTTAATGGAAATGTCATGACTGAATATTATAATTGGGAAATCTTTGTATATAGACAGTTGAAAGCCATGGAATTGATTGCTATTACTTACGGAGAGGGCTTAAGCATATAAAAAATAGCATGGGACAGTGCTATGAGAAGCTCTAATACTTAGACATCAAGCATAGGAGTTAGAACCAGCAAGGAAGAGGAGGCAGTAAAAGCATGGATGTGAGAGAGAAGGAAATAGAGAGGGAACATTGTCAAGAGAGGGAAAACTTTCAGAAGGAAGAAATCAACAATGCTGATACTGTCCAGAGAACAATGTCAAGTCAGAAGAGGGAACATTTTATTTGCTGACCTCTTATCACAGAAACGAGATGGCTACTGAAGGGAAAGGTAAAAGAAAATAGGGTTTTAAATGAAATACTAGAACATTTGTGTGTGTGTGCAGTTGGGCATAATTCAGAGGAGCAGGAATACATTGGGATTCAGAAAAAAGAGGGCAAAATTATTGAAGGAAATTGCTGGAGAAGTTGAGAGGAACATGAGGAAAGGGAGAGGGTGGCTGATTGAGGGTATCAGGGATCCTTTAACGCAAGGAAAGACCAGGTTAAGAGCACAAGATGGTAGTAGGGATATAAGTGAATTGTTATTTGATGGCTTCTATCTTAGGATTTTGGGGGGAACATGGCTAGAGAAGTTTTGTAGAAAAAGAAATTACCACTTGGAAACTTGAAAGCAAACCTTAGAAGCATGAGTAAGTTTGCGTTAAAAAGTGTATGCACATTTTGACAATGTTAATTGCCTGAGTGCCAGTGCAGAGTAAGTGACTAGTCGGTCTAACAAAATTAGAATTTTTTCCCCACATGAGTAAAAGGTAGAAGTAAACCCTGAAATTAAAGCTATTTTGAAGGAAGGAGTACAATAATGGGGTCTAAACTGTGCAAGGGGGAGGGCAAGAACACCCAGAGGTAGGGTCAATAAATGGGAGATGTTTGCAGATTAACTGCTCAGTGTTCATTTGAATGAACTAAAAGGATAGAAGTAGTTTTCCAGAAGCTAGATCCTTGAAACTGAAATTTCAAAAGTAGGTTTGTTGTTCATGGAATATGGTAATAGTAGTACATGACTGAATGGAGATGAAAGAAAAGCCCTTAGAAAGTGAGAAGGTGAAGAACTCAAAGGCCAAGCTGTTGGATGTATTAAATTCCTGGAAGATACAGAAACCCATTATAAATTTATTCCAATATGTGGGATTTTGCTATGGGAAGAAGGTGGAGAATAACTTACTACATTTTCCAGGTGAATGTAGGATAGCATGAAGACTTTTGAGTTCAGGCATTATTAAGTAGGGAAAAGACAAGAGATGCACCTATTACTCATGGCTCCATTATCCTACTGAGTTAGCACACCCCAAATTCTGTTATAGCTATACCCTACCCACACTAGGAAAAAAATAGAACTTTTCCTTTCTCACTATTTTCTACCAGAGTTTATTTTGTGGCTAAAACACACACACACACACACACACACACACACACACACACACACAATCTAAATCTCATGAAAAGTCACTTTTATAGCACCCCTTAACAGCGACCCCTTAACAGGTTGGTTGTTAAGGGATCAATGTTTGTAACCTGAAGTAGAGAAATTGGGGAGGTTGGGACCTTATTTCTACAATTAGTCTTTGGCAAGTTTCCATATTAGAAGAAAATCCATCAATTTCTCACTGAACCTTTTCCTTAGAGATCAACAAAATAATTGGCAGAAATAATAGCCATTAAAGGATTGGATTTGCCATGAAAATATCGCATGTTGACAGGCTGGCCTTCAGGTCCCTGGATTCCAGTCTGGCAAATTCACGGCACTAGCAATGCAATTAATAACAAGATGATAAGCTGGGTTATTGGTGGTGGTTATTTGCTCTTTCTCTCCTTGAGCTAAGGGCTATCCTGGGTGACTTTGTTGCTGTTGTTTCAAGTTTCTTTTTATATTGCAGAAATCCACACCTTCCTTTCTCTGTAAAGGGGGAACTTAGTGAAGAGGCGGATAACAATTAGAAGGAAAAGAATTAGGCATGTGTCAGTCCCTGCTCTTAAATGCTACAATCTCTACTAATTCTAGTCTAGCATTTAGTGCTCCCAAAATTTAGTCTCCGCAACTTTCAACATTTAGTATCATTACTTAAAGATGCTTTTGTAAATACAGTAAATTATAAAATTCTGAATTCTAAAACTGCAAGCCTATAAAATATCTGAGTAATAGAATCTTAATTATCCCAATTTTGTAGATGGCCTCTATTTTTCCTGGAGTCCCCAGACACCTATTTTAACTATTCTGTATTGTCCTGTGTCAAATGTAACTAATGTAAAAAGCTCTAAAATAGGATAATTTGACAGAACCGAGGATGTGAAGGTAATATGAAACTGTGCTCTATCCAGATGGTTGCAACCATGTCTACTACTTCATCTAGCTCAATCCCTCACAAATTCCATCTCCTCTCTTTGCTGCAGGCATATATATCTAATTGTCCATTTAAAATCTGTTCTTGACTATCTCAAAGCCTCTTCAACACAACCTCTTAAACACTAAACAAATGACCTCTGCTTTTTTTCATATTACAATGAGAACAAAAAATTTTCCTTTGGTATTCTTACTGATTGCCATCACTTTTAATTCTGCTGAAAGGCAAGAACTATGTTCTCTTTAACATTGCCTCTGCCTTATCCTTCTTGCCAATCCATCACCAAGTCCTGTTAACAGTTACATCTAGATAGTCCTCAGATCTTCCACTCCTCAATATCTTCACTACTCCTGTAATTCATGTTATTTCTGACCTGGAAAACTGCCATATTCTTCTAGGATGCCAGAGAACCCCTTATCTTGGCTCTTCTAGTTCATTCTCTGTAAATATTGAGTCATTTAAAAAGTAAGCCTTTGGGGTGCCTGGGTGGCTCAGTCAGTTTAGCGTTCAACTTCAACTCCGGTCATGATCACACGGTTCGTGGGTTAGAGCCCTGCATCGGGCTCTGTGCTGACAGCTAGCTCAGAGCCTGGAGCCTGTCTTTGGATTCTGTATCTCCCTCTCTCTGACCCTCCCCTGCTCTCATGGTCTCCACCTCCCCCCCTCCCCCACGCCCTTCCTCTCCCTGAAATAAATTTAAAACACCTTAAAAATTTTTTAAAAGTAAACCTTATTTTGTCATGCCCTTGAATATAAGTCTTCAATAGTTTCCTTCAGCTCTTCAGATAAGAATGAATTCAACATGTTAGGCCAAAAAGGCTTTATATGAATGATCTCTGCCCCTTTAACAGAAGCATCTTCCATTTCTTCCCCCAAATTCTTTGGAGTCAACTTGGGTTTATTACACCTATAGCATCTTGCTTATTCCTGCCTTAGGGTCTTTGCTCAGGCCACCCCCCTCCCCCGCGTCTGGCTCTGTGCTGACTACTCAGAGCCTGGAGCCTGCTTCAAATTCTGTGTCTTCCTCTCTGTGCCCCTCCCCTGCTTGCTCTTTGTCTCTCTCTGAAAATAGACATAAAAATGAAAAAATAATAGTACCTGTTTCTGAGGATAGGGACCATGTTCCTTTCACTCCCTCCTCCCCAAAGCCCAACAGAGTGTCTGGCACTTAGAACTCAGTAAAAAAAAAAAAAATTGGACTCTATTATCTACATATTCTCCTTTGCCTTACCTCTAATTTTTAGAGTGCTCCAATCTGCACCAATAGAAAATTTCTTATTTTGTAGCTACAAGTGTAGTTCTTATTACAATTGTTTATTGAGCTCTAATCAAGTTATTCAGTTAATAGTAGAGTATCTAGGGGTGCCTGGGTGGCTTAGTCGGTTAAGCGTCTGACTTTCGCATAGGTCATGATCTCGCGGTTGTGGGTTCGAGCCCCGCATCGGGCTCTGTGCTGACTGCCAGCTCAGAGCCTGGAGCCTGTTTCAGAGTCTGTGACTCCCTCTCTCTGACCCTCCCCTACTCACGCTGTCTCTCTCTCTCTCTCTCTCTCTCTCTCATTCTCTCTCTCTCTCTCTCTCAGAAATAAATAAAACATTAAAAATTAAAAAAAAAATAGAGTATCTAAAAGCTACTTGGTTTCCATAAGTAGTACTTTGATTAATATTAAAGATCAGAGACTAGGAGAAGGGAGAAAATATTTCGAGAGGAGACCTAAAGGCAAAAATGAGCCAGTGTGTACAGGGGGAGTACATAGACTATTAAGTGCAGCAAATTTGGATAGGGAAGTAGGAAGATACAACTTTGGCAGAAGCTAGCTGGCCAATCTGGATGAAATATTTCTATTAGTTTTAAATCTATTTTTTCCTAATATTTTGAACATCTTTATAAAATTTGTTTATAGCAAAGGTCTCACGTCTGTTTTTGTCTAAAGGAACAATAGCAACAGAGGCCAACATCTGCTCAGGGCAATGTCTGCATAAGGAGGGAAGGGGTCATGAGGGTGTGGTATGGTAGGTCTCAGGCCACCAGCAGAAGTTGTGGATGTTGGCACCAAAGACAGTAGAAAGAATACATTCTCCCCTGTTATCTTTAATTTCTCTGGATCTTCCTAGGAGAAGGAAGGGATTTTTGCTCCAGAAATCCTGTAATGGTAATTAAAACCCAAGGATCTTTAAAGATTATCATCTCCTGTATGGACTGGCACTGAAGCTTGAGTTATAAGTTAATTAAGCATGGCTTTGATTGGCTTGGCTTATGTTCAAAAAAATCCCATGAAAAGTCTTAAGTACAATGAAGAACCAAGAAAAGCTTGTTAAATGTTTTCCTGTGTTAGCAAACATAATTTTATAAACTAGAACCTTTATATTCTGAGAAGACCAGTGGGCTGTGAATAAACTGTGAATCGAGGACACACCTAGGATACTTGAGGGAAGGGACTCTGTTGTGGCAAGAATTCAGAGGCAAATCTATAACTTCTATACAGACCTCTGAAAAAAGAGCATTCCTCTATAAAACAGTTGGAATTTTTAGATTTTAAAAAACACCTCTGATTTGAGTATATGATCTTATTTTTGTCCCTTTCTGAGAGTAAAACCAGTATTAAAAGTAGTAAAGGAAGCATGTGCTTGATGTCTGGATTATCTTATTTTGGGAGCTATCCTGATACAATAAATCTGTTTTCAACATTGCCTCTAAGGGTGCTTTTCTTCAAGTGTAAATATTTAATGGACATTGTGTATGGCATGTACCAAGCACCTAGAATGCAGAGTCTAACAGGTCTAGATGCAGAATGTAAGTCATCTTCTATTTAATACTTGACATGTTCTCTAGGGTCTGAATTTTTCATTTCCTCATAGGAGAATATTTCTACCTCGTTTGTATGAGATCAAATAAGATTAATGCAGAAGACTTAGGATGTTAACTGGTAACAGTAATTTGATAAATGTGCTTTTATCATAGTAATATTTATGTTCAGACAACTGGATTTTACATATAAATCCAGTACGTTCCTTTGAAGAAATATTTGATGGGTCATTAAAAAGGAGCAGAAGTATGTGTGCTACTAAAAAGAATGTATAGATCTTGATTAGTTTTTGGCTGACCAGGATCCAGGCTTCCAATAACTTGGTAATATATCCTTCTCTGTTCTGTTCAATCAACTAGGCATGAAATGCCCCAAGCCTAGCCCTGTTAGTATATTGCATCTTCCTTAGCTGTGATAACTGATCTAGGCTGGATATTGAGAGCAGTCAGAACCAACGAGGTGAAGTTAAGCTTTTGTTGGAATTTATGGAATAAAAACTCTTCCTCTTTCCTGAATTTGACACTAGCAAGACAAGGTTGGGATATGCTATAGTTATTTTGTATCTACCAGAGTTCTTCTAAGGTCAGCATGAAAAAAAGTGGAACAAGGAATCAAAGAAACTGGGCTCTCATCATTATTTGAGCTACTGAACAAGTCACTCTTTAAAATTGTTGTCCGGATCATAAGGAATAGATGAAGAAACCATTGGACAGAATGGAGTTCATTAAGTCAGAGCAGAATCAAGAATAACATGTTACTCTTTTGAAAGTGGTGACTTAAGAGTTAGACTTTAGAGGACTTTCACTGATGATGAGCCTATACTCTCTCCAATGATCTTATTTTTTAATTAAAAACACCTATCTCTGACTTCTAACTGGAAGGTTCTATTTCTTTTTTTTTTCTTTTTTAATGTTTTATTTATTTTTTAGGAGAGAGAGAGAGACAGCGTGAGCAGGGGAGGGCCAGAGAGAGAGGGAGTCACAGACTGAAACAGGCTCCAGGCTCTGAGCTGGCAGTCAGCACAGAGCCCGACGCGGGGCTCGAACCCACGAACTGCGAGATCATGACCTAAGCGAAAGTTGGACGCTTAACTGACTAAGCCACCCAGGCGCCCCTGGAAGGTTCTATTTCTTGACTCCCTTTACCCATTCCTCTGCCCCTGGCAACCACCAGTCAGTTCTTTGTAACTGAGCCTTTTTTTTTTTTTTGAAGGTTCCACATCTAAAAGATCATACAATATTTGTCCAGTTATTTCAATAAATGACAGAATGGGTAGTCTGATTTTTTTTTTTTTAATTGGAGTACGGTTGGCCCACAATATTACACTAGTTTTAACCACAGGACCTAGTAACTAGAAAAACTTATGTTGTGTCATGCTCACCACAGGTATAGCTACTTGTCCTCTATCACCATACAAATACTATTGCAATATCGTTGACGATATTCCCTATGCTGTACATTTTATTCCCCTAATTTAGCCTATAATGGGAAGCCTGTATCCCTCCCTCCCCTTCACCCATTTTGTCCATCCCCCTACCCTTCTCACCTCTGGCAACCATCTCTGGGTTTATGGGTCTCTTTCTGCTCTAGGTAGGTTTGTTTATTTTACTTTTAATAAGTAATTGGAACAGTTGATTAGACCATAGAAAGTTCATTATATAGATTATAAGCAAAACATTTTATGTAATGAAAAACTTTCAAATTATGAAATCCCAGACCAAGGAAAAAAAACCCAAAGCATACATAGCAAAATATAATCATCTGGCATCTATAGATGATTTTAGCAGATACTTGTACATAGTGTCACCTTTAACTATGGACCTATGTGTGGCCTTGCAGAACCTCAACTATTCATAAGTACAGATGCTTATATAAT
Organism: Proteles cristata cristata; assembly: GCA_017311185.1. NCBI lineage: Eukaryota > Metazoa > Chordata > Mammalia > Carnivora > Hyaenidae > Proteles > Proteles cristata. The sequence continues at coordinate 73,064 of JAESUZ010002788.1, read as the reverse complement.
AAGGTACTAACATTCCAGGTAAGAATAAGCTTTAAAGAACTAGGTATTTCATTTAATTTTTTTCTTTCTCAAGGGTATGGGGGGAATCAAAACCGTGGATGAAAAAGGTACCCATTCAAAATCCTGGGATGAGGAAACAAGGCCATCATTTTTAGATAAAATAAGAGGATTTTAAAAAAATCAATATTTTCTATTTTCCATAACTACTTCATTATATAATTTGAGTTGGGAGAGAATAATTTGAGTTTTGAACCCAGCTCTTTTGTCTTAAGTAAAATAACTTTTAAAAAGTTTAATTTCCAAAGAAATAAAATTATTGACTTGCTAGGATGACAACTTTTAAAAACTTGAAATGAGTTTAATACACAAAGAGAAATATACCTAATGTATATCTTGCTGAGTTTTTACAACTAAACACATTCCAGCAATTCCCACTCTGATTGTGGGGCTTTGGCAATAACCTTTTTTAAATTTATTTTTTAAATTTATATCCAGGTTAGTTAGCATATAGTACAACGATTTCAAGAGTAGAATCCGGTGATTCATCCCCTACATATAACACCCAGTGCTCACCCCAACAAGCGTCCTTAATATCTCTTGCCCATTTAGTCCATCCCCCCCCACAATGCCTCCAGCGCCCTCAGTGTATTCTCTATATTTAAGTGTCTCTTATGTTTTGCCATGCCCTCAACCCTGTTCTTATACTTTTGCTTCCCTTCCCTTATGTACATGTTTTGTATTTCAGATTCAACATGAGTCAAGTCATATATTTGCCTAATTGACTAATTTGACTTAGAGCGATATACTCTAGTTCTGTCCATGTTGTTGCAAATGGCAAGATTTTTTTAATTAATACTCCACTGTGTGTGCATGCGTGTGTGTGTGTGGTGTGTGCATATACACCACATCTTTATCCATTTGTTGATGGACATTTGGGCTCTTTCCATACTTTGGCTGTTGTTGATAGTGCTGCTATAAAACATTGAGGTGCATGTGTCCCTTTGAAACAGGACACCTGCATCCTTTGGAAAAATACCTAGTAGTGCAAGTGCTGTGTCATTGGGTGGTTCTATTTTTAATTTTTTGAGGAAACTCCACGCTGTTTTTCAGTCTGGCTGCCCCAGTTTGCATTCCCACCAGCAGTGCACAAGGGTTCCTCTTTCTCTGCATCCACACCAACATCTGTCATTGCTTGAGTTGTTAATTTTAGCCATTCTGACAGGTGTGAGGTGGTACCTGATTGTGATTTTGGTCTGTATTTCCCTGATGAGGAGTAATCATATTTTCCTGTGTCTGTTAGCCATCTGGATGTCTTCTTTGGAGAAGTGTCTATTCATTACTTTTGCCCATTTCTTCACTGGATTATTCTTTTGGGTGTTGAGTTTCTGAAGTTCTCAATAGATTTTGGATACTAGCCCCTTATCCAATATGTCATTTGCAAATGACTTTTCCCATTCGTTCAGTTGCTGTTTAGTTCTGCTGATTGTTTCCTTTTCCTTGCAGAAGCTTTTTATCTTGATGAGGTACCAAGAGTTGATTTTTGCTTTGGTTTTCCTTCTTTCTGTGTTAAGAACTTACTGCAGTGGAGTTCAAAGAGGTTTTTGCTTGCTTTCTCCTGTAGGATTTTGATGTCTTCATGTCTTACATTTGGGTCTTTCATCCTTTTGAGTTTTTTAGTATATGGTATAAGAAAGTGGTCTAGGTTCATTCTTCATGTTGCTGTCCAGTTTTCCCAACACCATTTATGAAGAGACTATCTATTCCATTAGTTATTCTTTCCTGCTGTGTCAAAAATTAGTTGGCCATATTTCTGTGGGTCTATTTCTGGGTGCTCTATTCTGTTCCATTGACCTGAGTGTTTTTGTGCCAGTACCATACTGTCTTGATAATTACAGCTTTGTAATACATCTTAAAGTCTGGAATTGTGGTGCCTCCAGCTTTGGCTCTCATTTTCAGGGTTGCTTTTTCTATTTGGGGTCTTTTCTAGTTCCATGCAAATTTTAGGATTGTTTTAGCTCTGTGAAGGATGCTGGTGTTATTTTGATAGGGATTGAATTGAATATGTAGATTGCTTTGAGTAGTATCAACATTTTAACATTGTTTTTTTTTTTTAATTAATGTTTATTTTTGAGAGACACAGATGCAGACAGTGTAAACAGGGGAAGGCATAGGGAGAGGGAGACACAGAATCTGAAGCAGGCTCCAGACTGAGTGGTCATCACAGAGCTTGATATGGAGCTTGATCCCATAAACTGTGGGATCATGACCTGAATCAAAGTTGCTCAACCAACTGAGCAACCCAGGCACCCCACAATATTTGTTCTTCTAATCCATGAGCACGGAACATTTTTCCATTTTGTCTTCACTTTCATAAGACTTCTATAATTTTCAGTGTATTGATTTCCACCCCCACCCCCCACCTCTTTGGTTAGGTTTATTCCTAGGTATTTTATGGGTTTTGGTGCAATTTGGTAAATGGGATTAATTCCTGGACTTTTCGTTCTGTTGCTTCATCATTGGTGTTTAGAAATGCAGCTGATTTCTGTGCATTGATTTTTTTTTTTTTTTTTTTTATAGCATGTGACTCTGCTGAATTCATGGATCAGTTCTAGAAGTTTTTAGGTGAACGTTTTTGGATTTTTCATATACATTATAATGTCTTCTGTGAAGAGTGAAAGTTTGACTTCCTCTTTGCTGATTTAGATGCCTTTATTTCTCTGTGTTGTCTGTTTGCTGGGGCTAGGACTTCCAAAATTATGTCGAAAAACAGTATGAGAGTGAATATCCTTGTCATCTTTGACCTCAGGGGGAAAGCTCTCAATTTTTCCCCATTGAGAATATTTTTAGCGGTGGGTCTTATGTATATGGCTTTTATGATCTTGAGGTATGCTCCTTCTATCCCAATTTTCTTGAGGGTTTTTATCAAGAAGGGATGATGTATTTTTATCAAATGCTTTCTCTGCATCTCTTGAGAGGACCATGTGGTTCTTGTTTTTTTCCTTTATTAATGTGCTAATTCACATTGATTTGCAGATACTGAACCAGCCCTGAATCCCAGGTACAAATCCCACTTGATCGTGGTGAATAATTCTTTTAATGTATTATTGGATCTGGTTGGCTATTATCTTGTTGAGAATGTTTGTATCCATGTTCATCAGAGAAATTGGTCTGTAGTTCTTTTTTTTTTAGTGGGGTCTTTGTCTGGTTTGGGTATCAAAGTAATCCTGGCTTCATAGAAGGAGTTTGGAAGTTTTTCTTTCTTTTCTTTTCTTTTTTTTCCTTTCCTTTTTTTTTTTTTTTTTTTTTTTTTGGAATGGCATCAAAAGAATAGGTGTTAACTTTTCTTTAAATGTCTGGTAGAATTCCCCTGGAAAGCAATCCAGCCCTGGACTCTGCTTTTTTGTTTTTTTTGTTTTTGTTGTTTGCTTGCTTGCTTGCTTTTTGTTTGGGGGTTTTTTGGAGACGTTTTAGGCTTTCTATTCCTGTTTCAGTTTTGGTCATTTATCGGTTTCTAGGAATCTGTCCATTTCTTCCAGATTGACCAATATTTTTATATATACTTGCTCATTGTTTGTATTTCTGCAGTGTTGGTTATGATCTTTCATTCTTTTATTTATTTGGGTCCTTTTTTTTTTTTTTTTTTTTTGTCTTGGTCAAACTGGGTAGGGATTTATCAATGTTGTTAATTCTTTCAAAAGACCAGCTCTTGGTTTCATCTGTTCTGTTTTTTTTTTTCTTTTTTCTTTCTTTATTTCAGTAGCGTTGATTTCTGTTTTAGTCTTTATTTCCTGTCTTCTGCTTGTTTTGGGTTTATTTTCTGTTCTTTTCCTAGCTCTGTAAGGAGTAAAGATAGACTGTGTATCTGAGACCTTTCTTTATGAAGGTCAGGATGGCTATATGCTTTTTACGACCACCTTTGCTGCATCCCAGAGATTTAGACTGTGGTGTGATCATTTTTATTGGCTTCCATGTACCACTTAATTTCCTCTTGTTGGTTAATCCATTCATTCATTAGTAGGATGTTCTTTAATCTCCAAGTATTCGTGGTCTTTCCAAATTTTTTTCTTCTGTTCGAGTTTCATAGCATTGTGGTCTGAAAATATACATGGTATGATTTCAATCTTTTTGTGCTTGTTGAGGGAGGATTTGTGTTGCAGTATGTGATCTATTTTGGAGAATAGAGAATGTTGTGCACTTGAGAAGAATATGTATTTTGCTTTAGGGTTAAATGTTCTGAATATATCTGTTAAGTCCATCCAGTCCAGTGTGTCATTCAAAGCCATTGTTTCCTTCTTGATTTTCTGTTTAGATGATCTGTCCATTGCTGTAATTGGGATGTTGAAGTCCTTTACTACTGTGGTATTATAAATGAGTTTTTATCATTAACTTACATATTTGTGTGCACTCACATTGGGGCATGAATGTTTACAATTGTCATGTCTTCTTGGTGGATAAAGCCCTTAATTATGATAGAATGCCCTTTATCTCATTTTAGCCTTTACTTTAAAATCTAGATGGTCTAAGTATGGCTACTCTAGCTTTCTTTTGGCAACCATTAGCATGATAGATGGTTCTCCATCCTCTTACTTTGAGTTTGAAGGTGACTTTACATCTAAAATGGGTCTCTTGTAAATAGCATATAGATGCATCTTGTTTTCTTATCCCTTCTATTACCCTATGTCTTTTCATTGGAGCGTTTAGTCCTTTGACAATTTAGAATCAGTACTGAAAGGTATGAATGTAGACAATAATCTATTAATCTCTTATTCTCTATTCTGCTTTTTGACATCTAAGATGCAGATTGGACTATTTCCATATTTTTCCGAGTCCTATCATGCAGCCTTTTGTGTCTGGCTTCTGTTGGTCAGTATTGTCTGTGACCTCCATCTATAATGTTGGACATTTGGTCAATACTATTAAGACTATATGAACACCAAAATGTGTCTTTTGGTGAGCTTATATAGGAAAGAAAGTGCTATGTCATAAGGAGTTTCTTGAGTAAATGTTTCAAGGTGGTTGTACCAGTTTAGTCCTACCTGGAGTGCATGACCACTCTAGTTTCTCCACATTTTCACCAAAATTTTGTATTTCCCATTTTTAAAATTCTAGCCATTCTGATGGGTGTGTGGTTGTACCTTATGGCTTTAATTGCACTTTACTGAGGAGTACATCTTTGTTTATTGGTTCTTTGGTCCTCTTTTATAAAATGTCAGTTTAAAGCCTTTTGTAAAGGGACCATGATTTTATAATACTAAATCTGGGAGAGGGTATAATGTTTGAAATCAGTTTCATTTTTAAATGGATTAAAAGATCCTTTAAGTTCATACAACATTGTAATTTAACACGTGCCTCCATCTACTTCAAAGGACACATTGTCTGATATAGAAACTAACTTGTGTTGACAAAAGGAATTTGTGTGTTTTGAGAGAAAGATTTGGATTTGAAAGTTCTGATTCAGGAAAACTTTTTATTTTGAAATTTCTCTTAATATTTACTTTAAATACTAAGAGAACTCCTCTGAAGTTTCCCTCTAACCTAAGAATTCTAAAACTATATTACCTTTTTTCAGACCCATATAATGTGATGAAGTACATCTATTTAAAGTAGCTATTCTGTTAGAGCCAAAGTTGTCAAATGAATAATCAATTATTTTGACTATTTTTAACTTCATTTGCCATTATTTGTACTTAAGATATTTTTCTGCTTCGATGGGTTGTTGTTGCTGCTGTTGTTTGGTACTAAGCTCAACCTATTACACATGCCCTCTAACTTAATTTCACCTGCAATAAACGTTTCAGGTAAGTCTTGGATTATCATTCTAGAAATGAAAAAATGGAGGCTCGGAAAAATATAAATTTACTCCAAATCCCGACCTGACAAGAGGTGGAGGCAGAATTCAAATATAGATTCTGGGTTCCAAATCCATGCCTTTTTTTTTTTTTTAAGAGAGAGAGAGAGAGAGGGAATTAGTTAGTTCAGAGCCTGAAGCCTGCTTCAGATTCTGTAACTATCTGTCAGCACAGAGCCCGATGTGGGGCTCTAATGCACTAACCATGAGATCATGACCTGAGGTGAAGTAAGAGGCTTAACCTACTGAGCCACCCAGGCGCCCCTGGAATCAATGCGTTTTAACTATCCATTGTCCTGTATGACTTACATAGTTCAAGCTTCTCAGATCAGTTCAAACCATAAAAACACGTAAGCTTTATTTGGGTTTTGCCAATTCAACTGTGATCTCTACTTTGTTAAATCCAGTGGATTTTTTTTCTCTTACATCCTGGCAGCACTCCACATCATTGATCACTTCCATCTCCTTGAAACACTACCTTCCTTTGGTTTCCAAAAAATCAGCCCTCCAGTTTTTAAAAAAATTTCTAATGTTTTATTTGAGAGAGCGAGAGCATGAGCAGGGGAGGGTCGGAGAGAGGGAGACACAGACTCAAACAGGCTCCAGGCTCTGAGCTGGCTGTCAGCACAGAGCCCGATGCGGGGCTCGAACCCATGAACCTTGAGATCATGACCTGAGCTGAAGTCGGACGCTTAACCGACTGAGCCACACAGGTGCCCCTCTCCAACCATTCTTGATCTTTCTTTCTAGTGAGCACTTCTGTTCCCTTTCTAGGGTTATTTATCTTCCCAGACTTCAATAGCCCAGATTCCCTTCCTATTAATAAGAATTTCTCTCTTGGATGTTTGCATGTATATAGTTGAAACATAATCATCTCCACCTACTCTCAATTTCTTCACCCTGTTAACATATCTTTGTTAAAATTTCCTAATGGAACTTACCTCGGCTGTTCTTGATCCTTCTGAAGGTTTTCTCCAGTTTGATTGGTCACCTTCTTCTCTGCCAGGGTCCAGAATTCTCCTTTTTAAGTGAAACCCCCCAGGTGTTGGAAAGCACTAACGGTTCTGGCACCTTTTTAGATTTGGCCTCAAATTGTTACAGTTCAGTGGAAGCAGGATTATTTTTTTCACCTTAATTTGATTTATGATCAGTATTTGTTTCACTTTTGTCAAACGAAAACTCCTTTATTTAAAGGACAATGAAGTTGTGTGCCAGAAAGCAGAAGGTCCTCTTAGCAAACGGAAAGCTCCCCCTGGGCACTCGTACCGGCACAAAGTATGTCTCTTTCATATTCTGTGAATATTTGAAAGATGGGCTCTCAACTTCTGCAATAAACAAAGGTAGAAAATGGCCCAACAGGATCTTGAATGGACTTAAGTTATTATAAAGAAATGGGAAGTAGGGTATAGCAGAAAGTAGAAATGGTTTCATATACTGAACTTTATTTTGAGTTCAGCACCAGTCACCTCCTCTATGCTTTTTGTTCAGAGCACCTTGTTACAGGCTAAATTGGTTATTATCCTCTTATTCAGCATGAAGAGTATCTGAGTACCTGAATAGTCAGACTCCTTGAAAGTAGTTAGGATGTGAGAAAGTAGGTCACCTGGATCTACAATAGCTGTGTTTGGAAGCATAGAGTGAGGAGCCTTCTAGAAAAAAGGGAAAACATTATGATGCTTTGTCTTTTGAGAATGTTGTTGAAAATGCTTCCTAATCCCCCAGGTACTCCCAGGGGAATAGGAGGATCTTGGCTGTTCTATTTCATACGGATCGTATCAGAATCAAATCTGACAGGACATCCTGGGACCAATGAATAATCTCTGGAAGAGAATCTGCATACAAATTGAGAATGATTGAATGAAACTATAGTCCCTATAGATGCAAATACCTTCTGCACTGGTGCCTGATATAAACTAAATCTTTGTACCCTTCCACCCACATTCAGATTCATGTTGAATCTAATCCCTAATGTGATGGTCAGAATGGTATTTGGGAGGTATTAGGTGAAGCCCTAGTGAATGCAATTAGTGCCTTATGAAAAAGACCCAGCAAGCTTCCACATCTTTTTCTACCATGAGAAGATAGCCAGCTATGAACCAGGAAGCAGACCTTCTCCAAACACCAAATCTGCTGGCACCTCGATCTTGAACTCCCTAGCTTCCAGTTCTGTAAGAATATTCTATCTACAGGATTAAAGCAGCCTGAATAGACTAAACCTTTCCTCCTGTGTTTCTCCATGTGCCCCAAATCCTTTGCTTAATATGTAGGGCAAGTTCCATGTATTGCTTGTGATTCAGCAAGATCAGTCTCAACTTTGTGCCAGTATTCTTCCTCTTGGCTACCACTAGGGTACCTATATTTTCCTTGCCCAGTCATGGTTTATACCTGAGGTCCTTCTCTATGTCCTGTCCAATTTACCAATTGCCCCACACTTCTTTAAAAAAAAAAAAAAAGTCTTCAGGTATATTTGATGTATTCCTAAAAACTAGGTTATAACACAATGATTGGATGTTTGTATACATTAGGAGATGATGTCATTAGTTGAAAGACCTCAATTTTTAGAAGATTTACTGTATAGCATATTTGTAAATTGCAAACAGCATCCACTATAGTCACCATGTATATATTCCATCCTCCTGGCTCATTTCATAACTGTAAATTTGTACCTTTGGATACAACCCTTCACCGATTTTATGTACCCTTTAACCCCTTACCTTCTGGAAACCTCCAATCTCTTCACTAAATCTATGATCTTGGTTTTGATTTTGTGCTTTAGATGTTACATATTCCTGAGGTCATACAGTACTTGGGTTTCTGGTGGATTTCTATTTTAATTTTAAACTATTAAAATGAGTTTTGTAGGTGTCTACTCAAACCTGTCAGGTCTGCCATGGTCTCAGCTAGTAGCATAGGCAGCAAAGTTAATAGTTGGACCTCAGGTTACTGCTATTTTCAGATTTAACCAATCTTCCTTACGATCCTTTCCAGACCAGTTAGGACCTACTCAACAGTCCTAAGGACAGCATGCAAAGTGACTGTAGAAAAAAGTAAGTGCTTTTGGATTTTAGCAATTAAAGGCAACTAGTTCTTCCTACTCTTAGGTTGTATTAGACAAATATTCAACACTGCTGTCCTTTGCTGCTCACTAGGCATTCCAGGCAGCTTTGTCCTTGTCCTTGATATTGAAAGATCCACAAAGCCACTAGAAACCGGTTGGTGGGAAAAGTAAATATTGTGTATACCTGCATGTGCAGGATATAGAAGCTGAGTAGTTCTACCATGTATGTGTATTGTATAGCCCCAACTTTCTTAAAATGGTATTACCATTTTTGCTATAGTGTAAATCTATAGTCCTTGTTCAGTAACGCTGGTTTGTTTTGCAGTTAATGCCTGACAGCGATGGTTTAAAAACAGAAGTAAATTTATAAAGAGATTAAGTTTTCAGTTTGTTTTCAAGAAAACAGATCTGCTTACCTCATATGAAAGGTGCTCTGTGTTCACTATCTGCTAGGAGTACAAAAAATATTACTGATCTTATGAAAACAAGAAGGCATTAATCTGATAAAGAATCAGCACATACCTCAAAAGTTAGGATTTATTGTAAGAAGCTTGTGGTCAGAGATGACAATGTTACATGTACAGCAGCCGCACATACCTTACTGCCTTAAAATACCACTCGGGAAACATTATTTTTCACTTAGCAAAATCTAAATCATTCATTTGATTGAGTTTTAATATAAGTTTTCTTTGCAGAAAAAGCATAGCAGTAGCTATTAACAGGTTGCTCAACTAGCTGAAAAACCACAACTTCCCAAATAGGGAAATATTGTTCGTTCTGAATCAGTTGTCAGATGCTCCATCAGTTAATTCCAAAAATGTTAGCTCTTTTGTTTTAGATATATCAATTAGCAATTACAGAAACATCATCCTAAATTAAATAGAAATTTAAATTTGGTAATGTGTTATTTGTTTTCTAGCAATAATATAAATACAAGTTTTGTTGCATAGTTCTGTGGTCAAAAATCAGGTTTTAACTAAAACCCAGAGAGCACAGAGATACTTCATTTATGGCGCATATATAATCCTTAATTTAAACAAAAGGGAATAGCCTATCAATGGAAATAAACACAGTTCTCAAAACTTAAATGTGTTAGATATAAGCATAACTAAACCACAAAGCATTTTTCTGGAAGGCTAATGCTGAAAACAAAATTTGCAGAAGTTTTTTGTTTTTACCCATCAAATAGATTTTACAAATGCATGAGACTTGAAGTGCTACTGTGAAAATCAACCTAGGTGTACAAACATTTTAAACTTTGAGCCCATTACTTTATTTTTGTAACTTGTTCAAAGTCTATTACATAATTTTAATCAAAATATTCAGCAAATAGGGCCAGAAAAAAAATCCTATAAGCTTATAGCAAATTGATTAAAAAATCATGCTTGCAAGCAGAAAGCCATTTAAGTTGAATCCAGAAAAGTAAGTTTAAATTGAACAAATTAGTGAAAGCTTAAATAATACACTAGACTTAATTTTGATATTATAATTTGAAGCCTCTTGAATTGTAGACTTAAAGGGTTACTACTTTTTAATTGGATGCATTTATATTCCCCTAATGGGACAAATAAGATAATATTTTAAAATATTCCATCTAAATACATGTTTATACATAAAATAGGTGTGTGGATGTGTGTATATGTAAATATATATTCATATACACACACCCACAATAAAACACTATTCAGCCATAAAGAAATGAAATCTTTGTGACAACATAGAAGTTGAGTCCTGTACTAAGTGAAATAAGTTGGAGAAAGATGTATGGCATGATTTCACGGATATGTGGAATCTAAAAAGTAACAAGAGAATCTAGACTCCCAGAACAGGTAAGTGGTTGCTACAGGGGCAGAAAGTTGAGTGTGAACTGATCAATGGGATTAAGTACAGACTTCTAGTTATAAAATGAATCACAAGGATGGGGAATATCCTTAATTTGTAAGGTCACAAGTTGTAACTAGACTTATGGTGACTGCAATCGGGCAGTGTCTATTCATTGTAATACACCTGAAACTAACATGTGTCAATTATACCTCAAATTGAACAAAACAACTTCTAATGAAATAGGAAAACATTCACCTACCTTTGCATCTCTAAACCTATACATGACTGAGAAGTTTTTGGACTTTAGCTCATGTAAATGGGTAGATAACGTCAGGTTGGAGAGGAATCAAACATTGATGCTTTGATAACCATATGAGGCATGCTTTTTACACACTAAACTATCTCGACCCCTTTCATGATTCCTTCTACAGTCTGACATGTGAAAAGTATCCTCCATTTTAGTAGCAGAATACCACACACACACACACACACACACACACACACACACACACACACACACAGCTAGAAGGGAACTTAGATTTGACAGCAAATGGCAGAAAGGGAAAAGCAACAGTATCTAATTTCAGACAAGTCTCTTCAATCACCATTTGCTCCACAATTTAGACCATATAGACCCACACAGTAATCATAGGATCTGAGAAACACTAAGGTTTCTTTAAAACCTAACCACATGTGTCTTCACTGCTCTCCACACCTAATATCTCCAAATTAGTCTTATAAGGAACTAAGATTATTACTATTATTCAATTTCATGTAAGTCCCCTTACCGAAAGAATCTAACATACAACACGGCTGGCCAGGTTTCTGGGAAATATTTCTCAGCCCTCCCACCCTCCCCAAGCGCCTGTGAGCAGGAAAGAGAATAAACAATTGAAGATAGGAGTTGCCAATAGATAATGGCCAAAGAAACCTTCACATTTTTGTTCATGGCTGCACACATCCACTTCTAGGAACTCATGAAATGAAAAGATACACCAGAATTTCAAGAGAATAGTTATCCGTGAGAAGGGAGGGAGGTATTGACTTCATAATAGTTCTTTACAAGCCCAAAGGTGTGAAACAAACATAAAAATAAATATTCATGTAATTTAGATGGTAGCTGCATGTTTGCCCATGTTTCTTTTTTTAAATTTTAAACACTTTATAAAAGAACAAAAGAGCAGCAATGCAATAGAGATAAATCAGAATAAGTAAGGTAGAAGCAGCAAAAATGTACCTCTTTGAAAGTTTTCCCAGGCTTCATGCTCAAGATGCTTGGCAAAGGGTGCTTCTCCAACCACACATGATTATTACAACTATATATAGTCTCAGCAGTCTTGTCTAAGCTGTAGAAACTTGCACAACACAGAGCTGCATCATTATCTTCCTTTAGATCCTCATGGCAAATCTCTTCACGGTCTTTTTGGAAAACGTGTATGGCAGGAAAGTTGCACAACATGGTTGAGCTTATCTTCCTACTTAAAGGATAAGTGTTTTGTGAATGCATTCACATACGTTAGGATACCTGGTTCTTACAACATGTGGGATAAAAAGGGAGCCGTTTTTCTTCCTTGTTAAAGACTGGCAACCAAACTACCTCCTCCTTGATCCTCCTGTGTGCACATCACCACACTGCTAGTATAAGGTAGAACAAGTGTTAACATTCAGGTTTTTTACCTTCCAGTGACTCCATGCTTTTTTAGAACATCATTTTGCCCCTCTCATTGGATATCTTCCATCAAAATAAGTCAGGCAGAGAAGGACAAATACCATATGTTTGCACACATAGGAGGATTAGGAGGAGCTTAGGACCATGGGGGAGAAGAAGGGGGGAAATGGTGGGGGAAAGGGAGAGAGGCAAACAATGAGAGGCTCTTGAATGCTGAGAAACAAACAGGACTGATGGGTGTGGGGGGAGGGGGCAGATGGGCATGGAGGAGGGTACTTGTGGGGATGAGCACTGGGTGTTATATGGAAACCAATTTGACAATAAACTTAAAAAAAACCTTTTTTAGTAAGAATAGTTCAGTTATGTTAACATTATGAGATGCCTATATTAGAAGGCCTTCCATTTCTTCTTAGAGTCCCTGTAACTCTAATGTTACCTACTTTGCTATAATTTCCCAGCCTGTATTCCTTGACAGCGCACCAGCTTATTTTGAGATATAAATTGAGAAAGATCACAAAGAAAATATTTGTGGCAAGTATATATATTTGTAAGCAAAGCCCTGTGCCATGTACCTCCTTATTTGGTTATCAATAAATATGATTAAACATGATAATTTGTTTTAATTTTTAAATATCATGTACAAATCTCAGAAAATGTCCAGATATACTTATTTTTTGTCATCTTAGTGTATTGACACAACAGCCTAGAATTAAAGATAAATGATAACAAAGTAAGTCTGTGTTGTCAATATTTGGAAAAATCTATTAAATTCCTTGACCTTTTCTAGCCTAGATGGGCCAATCTAAAATTTCTTAAACATAAGAACATAGAAGGCAAATTTATCTTGAGTATGCAAGTGGAAGAGGGAGGGAGGGATAGAAGAAGAGGGGGAGGGTGGGAGAAGGAGAGAGAATGAATGATGCTCAAGCAGGCTCTATACTGTCAGTGGAGAGCAATCCATGGGGTTCAAACTCACAAACCAGGAGATCATGACCTGATCCAAAGTTGGATGCTTAACCAACTGAGTCATCCATGTACCCGCATGTTGTTGCTTACAATTTGTGTGTAAAGTCTATAACCTGATATATGCATACAGTAAAACAACCAGTCAAGCTAATTAATATACTCATCACATAATTACCATTTTGTGTGTGTATGTTTGTGTGTGTCTGTGTCTGTGATAAAGCACCTGAAATTAACTCTTAGAAAATTTCCAGTATTTAATACAGTACTTCTAACTTTAGTCATCAACCTGTATATTAGATCTTTAGACTTATTCTACATAACTGCCATTTTGAACCTTTTGACCAACGTCTCTACATTCCCCTACCTCACAGCCCCTGGTACCTATTGTTTTGTTTCTATGTATTTGACTCTTGTTAGATCCCACATAGAAGTGAGATTAAGCGGTTTTTCCTTTCTGTGTCTGGTTTATTTCACTTAGCATAAAGCCCTCCAGGTTCATTCATGTTATTGCAAACTTGCTCATCTGCAGCAAAATGTGAAGACGTCAACATTTTCAGTTTTGTTGATCATGATCTACTTCACCCTATGTTGCCTAAATAGACTTATTTCTTCATCTCTTTTAAAGTATCAAACTTCCTGTTGTTGTTAAAGGGGTCATTAATATATCTGGTTCATATGCCAAGGGATAGCTCATGGGGAAATCTCCATGTGAAAAAGCAGAGGCTAAAACGAGGCTAACTTTCTTATACTAATTGGCTCTAAAAAAAAGAGTAACAGGTGAACTGACTTATGGAAAGTGGCAAAATTTAGTTGAGAAGCATTTAAAGATTATGAGTAACATTGTGATAACACAGGAAGAAATGTAAAATCAATGCATATGTCTTGTTAGTGGTCTCTATTACTGTTATCATTAAAACCTGCTTTCAGCTGTTCTGTTAAATTACATAATCCATAGAAATAATGCTTGACTGGTCTAGCAAACAAGAATTATTCCTAATAAGTTTAGGATAAAATTTGCTGTTTCTAACCTTATAATAAGTTCTTCTAATGAGAACTTAGTTTAGAGTCCACTGTCATGTAATCCCTACTTAATTATACATAATTATATATAACAAAAAGTTATACTCTTCAAAAAACTAAAAACAAACACCACAAACTAGCTCTATTCCTGTCTCTCCTGTCTCATTCTCTGACCTACCTAGCTAATCATATTAGCTTTTTATCTTCCAAAATTTCTTTAATAAATACATGACAGAAAACCACTATTTTAGAAAGGTCAGCAGTTTATTCTCTTGGACACTTTTGCAGATACTTCATATACTTTTTCATTTCCATAATCATATATGTGTATATAGACTTTTCATAAATACTTGTACATAGCTAGTTATCCTGATCAAAGAATTGGTCTTTAGAATTGGTTCCTTTGGAAGATTTTTTTGGTAATTATTTAGATAGTAGAGGACCATTTATCCCCACTATGGCTGTCTAATTTACATAAAGCTTGACTTTAAAGAATCTAAGTTTCTGTAAAGTAGGGACTTTGTCAAACTTTCTTTGTTTTTGGAGCCTTTAAAATATATGCACATGGTAGGAACTAAAATGTGTCCGTGTTCTTTATGCTTAGAGGACACTGGGTGATCCTCTTCTCTCTTAAAGGCTTAAAGACTATGCCTTTATTGGTGGAGAAGGGATCTTTTTCTGTAATCTTGATATCTCTCCCTTACTGTGCCCTGAGGACTTTTTAATTTTTACTGATTTAAATAACCCATATGGGGCACTTCCAATCCTTATATTCTATTATATAATGATGATCTCGAGGGTAGCATTTGGAATTAAGATGGATAGGTAGATGATCAACAGTCAGAATGACATGCTTCTGTATGAAGAAAAAGGAAGCCCATACATAGAGAAAAACAAAGCTGACCCTGCAGAGAAAAAATGACCAAAGGGACCATTTGATCTGACAGTGACTTTGTCAGAATCTACTTTACATGGACATTGCACTAGCTGCTTGGGAAACACTAACAAACCTAACAGTCATGACCTGTCTCCTGAGGGCTTACGTTCACAGTGAGATGGGCACGATAGATATATAATGAATAAGTATACTCAGAGTAAATACACAGTAGAAATTCTCTGAAGAGCCAAGAAAGCAAAAAAAAAAAAAAAAAAAAAAACACTTGAAAGAGTGTAACAAGGAGAAATACTTTAGATGGGAGGAGGTTGAACAGGACAGAAGTCTCCTGAAAAAGTGCTTTTGAAGCTAATAACTGCTTAGAGAATAACATGAACTCTGACGCTGTAGGTCTCCTCACGGCTCTCCAGATTCTGGTTCAGCCTCTTCACAGGGTCCAGGCGCACTCCCTGCCATTGTGTGTTGGTAGATGGTTCTGTTTCTTGAAACCAAAGGATCTTAGCTGACATAAAACTTGAAAGTTGAGTTGATAAGGAAATAAGATACATGATAGTAAAGTAAGCATAAAAATGCATTATTTTGGTATTTTACCCTGAAATTGACATGAGCAGTTATGTCAATAAAACTGATTATGCCTATATTTTAATAGCACTATTTCCTTAAAAATAGTTCATCTTAAATGTTAATTTTGTAATCAGTTCTAAACTTGGAGAGTTTTTGAATGCAGGAAAAAGACCTTAAGGAAATTGTCTCAATTTTAATCTATTTTAGTTTTGAGAGACACAGCATAAGTGGGGAGAGGGGCAGAGAGAGGAAGAGACACAGAATCTGAAGCAGGCTCCAGGTTCCAAGCTGTCAGCACAGAGACTGATGTGGGGCTCGAGCCCACAGACTGTGAGATCATGACCTGAGCCGAAGTTGGATGCCCAACGGACTGAGCGGCCCAGGCAACCCAGAAATTATCTCAATTTAAAGATAAGAAAAAAATATCCAGGGATGAGGTCAGACTATAAAAGTAATTGATAGTATAACCAAGATGAAGCCTAGAATTCTGTCATTTTAAAGTTTTTTTCAAAAGTACTGGTCAAGTCACTTTCTAAAAACATATAGATGTGCCTGAAGATACTGAGGACTCCTTGATCATATCCCAATTTTTGACAGAAACAAATGATTAGCAAATGAACACCAATAAAACTCTGTGTGTGCGTGTGTGTGTGTGTGTGTGTGTGTGTGTGTGGTGGGGCGGGGGGTGATGTGACTAATAAGCTTCAGGCCGATTCCTCAAGACATTTCTGGAAACTAATTTTGATTTCAATTTTCTCTTTATTGATTAGTACTACTAGCTAAACCAGAGTCTGATCATGGAGAACTGGAAATGCCAGGAATCATTCTCTAGATGGCCTTTAAACGTGTGTACTAAGCAGCAGTGTACTCAGGACATCACAATGCACCCAAAATATATCAACAATGCCCCTAGGGCCAAATGATGGCACAAAATGATTGCATCATTCTTTGGCAGTAAAAGCTGGAGGACGTTAAGGTCACTGCAGCAATGCCCAGTGCCAAGGCCTGGACCAACAACTCACTGGCCTCCTGAATCTCTTCTAAAGGTAGAACACAAGAAAACTGCAAACCCAGTTAAAATGGTTAAATACTTGGTTTCTAGAGAACATAACAATTTATCATTATTGGGGGGGGAACCCCTCAATATGCCAATTAGCAAATACTTAGTGGAATATTAAAAGATTTAAACATGGATACTTTAAAAATATTCAAACAGAAAAGTCTTTTGAATATTAGGGTTCATGGTAGGTGAGGATTGCTCATAAAGAATATTTTTTTAGTCTAAAAGTTGGAAATTTCTCAACCAACTGACTATGTAACAATGAACTACTGACTAGATGACTATTCGGGACCAGTAGGAGCAGTTTCAGGCCAGAAGGTACAAAGAGGCAGATAAAACAACTCATTTTTTCTGAGCATAAAACTACTTCTCTCTCTCTATGTATCAAAAACTCACTTTAGTAGTATTTGAACATTTGATTCCAGATTAGTGCTCTCTAAGTTGCTCATCTCCTAATCCTAGGGCTGCATAGCTGATAATTGAACAGATATTTCCTGTTAGGACTTTATCTTGTCTCCATCAAACTTAACCTGTTTCTCCAAACAGGTTGCAAAACACTATAAACACAGAGACCTCGGGTAGAAAAAAGTCTAACGTCCTTTTATGGCATGTGCTAGGTCTTTTTAAGCAGAATGCATATGAATTTTTATACATCTGCAAAATGACCTTTTAAGCTCTTCATTTCCACATAATTAGAATATTAGAAGGTTGAAATATTTAAACGTGGTTCAAGAGTCTTGCAACCCTCCATCACTTGCCTGACAATGTCAAAATACTTGGTTTTTGGTTAGCTGTCCTAAGAATTATGAATCCTAGTAGGAAAGACCAGCAATCTCCATGTTCATTTTATATATTTTGGATAACCATCCTTAATCAGAGGTTTCTTGCAAATATTTTTCTCCCAGTCCATGCCTTTTCTTCTAATTTATATTATCTTTCATGTAACAAATGTTTTAATTTTAATGAAATCCAGTTTATCCATTCCTTCATAGATCACGTCTTTAATATTGAACCTGTAGAGTAATCACCATAACCATGATCATCTAGTTTTTCACCTTTTTGTTCCCAAGGAGTTTTATAGTTTTAAGCTTGTATCGTAGACCTCTTGTTAACTAATTTTTGAGCATTATAAGGTCTATATCTAGTGTTATTTTTTTATGTGTTTGGATGTCCAGTTTTTCCAGCACCATTTGAAGAATCTATCCTTGCTTCATTGTACTCTTTGTCAAAGATCATATGGGGTCTATTTCTGGGCTCTAATTTCATTGATCTGTTTTGCCACTATTTTGTCAGTCTTCATTACCATAGATTTATAGTAAATCTTGATGTGGGGAAATGTTCCTTTTATAGACCTAATCTTGTCTTTGAAGATGTAATTGGATAAGTGGGATGGTGGGAAAGGAATAGGATGGAAAATTTGGGATAGGTCTAATGAAATATGACTTAGAGGATGTTTATGGAAGTTTTTATGAGCTAAATTTACCTGACTTACAGGATGGAAGAGATTGGCAGCTTGATGCAATAGAAATTGTGACTGTTAAGAGTGTTTCAAAAACTCCTGGAATTTCAGGAATGTCCCTAGGTAAAAGGGACATGACTTAGGTATATTCTAGATACTATTAAAAACAAGATTTTTATCTAATCTATGTTTCTGTAGCTTGTCCATAAGCACAAAAATGGTTAAGGGGAAAAAACTCAAGTATCTAGACTTCTCCTATAAGACTAAATAAAATCAAACAATTAGGTTTTTTTTTAATTTTATTTTGGAGGGGGAGGGTAACAGAAATGCCCCCCTCCCCCTGTTCTTAAGGGTGGAAATTCAAGATGAAAATGCTGGCAGTGCTGGTTTCTTATTGGCTTGCAGATGGCCACCTCTTTGTTACCTAATGTTTTCTCTGTGCACAAACACTCCCTTGTCTCTTTACCTTCTTAACACAGGACACCAGTCCTATTGGATTAGGGCCCCACCCTTATAACCTCATTTAGCCTTAATTACTCCCTTGAGGTACCTATCTTCAAACATAGTCTCACTGGGGCTTAGTACTTCAACCTTTGAATGGGGGTAGGGGATGGTATCACAATTCATAACACTCTGCCTCATTCCCTTGCTTTGAAACTTTTTGAAAACTTGTATTAAAATTTATTGTCAAGTTAGCTAACATACAGTGTATGTAGTATGTTGACTTTCTGAGTAGATTCCCGTGATTCATCACTTACATATATACAACCAGTGTTCATCCCAACAAGTGCCCTCCTCCATGCCCATCACCCATTTCCCCCTCCTTAAACAGAAGTTTAAAAGCAGCTAAGATCCTAGGGATGTCTTTTAGTGATAACTATCTGCTCTAGAGTTTATATCTAAAACTATGGGAGGATTAGGAGATTACTTATTTTTCTCATGGTAATTATTTCTATATTTAGACATCATTTTGAATATATAACTGGTTTCCTTCAAGGGTGGAATTCATAATCTCTGTTGGAGGAGTATGGAAATAGTCTTGGGTCCAGAGTAAGAGTGACCAAAGCGAAAATAGTACCTAGAGATAAAAGGTCAGATTAAGAAGCTCACAATCTGAAATTTAGGGATGGCTAAGGGTTCTGGTGAGCCAACCAACCAGCTATTCCAAGAAGACCCATGAGCTTTAACTAGTTTGTCCACCATCAGTTTATATTCACTACCTGGATTGCCCTGTTGACATAGTTTCTGGAGCCAAGACTGGTGCTGGTGAGCCTGAGATGCGAATAAAGTGGTGGGCATGCTTTCCTTGCACTTGCTATTCCTATGCTAGACAGGGCTTCTTATTTTATTTTATTTTTTTATTGGTCTGGAATAGACCACTAGAACAGTTGGTGTTTTCTGCCTTTATGGGGTCTAGCCAATCATCTCTGTTGTTCAGACAATGGTTGTAGAAAGTCAACATCTTTTGCTTAAATTGCATACATCAATGGACATGGTAAAATGCAGGAAACAGGATTAGATGGTGGAAAAAGTTGAAATTCCATTTGAGAGAGATTGTATGCTCCATGAATTGGACTTCTACGGGGTCTCTGCAAGAATAGTTTTGAGTTCCTCCTGTCCTGAGTCTCCAAAACATCCTCTATAAATTTGTCTAGATATAATAGCTATGGGGACTACCCTGAAAGATGTCCAGTTAGGGGATGAAGATTAGTCAAATGACAAAGAGGATACATGGAAGGAAACATTTGATAGGTCTGTTAAACACAGAATAAAATACTGGGTGGTTAATTTTTGGATTGGTGGTTTTTAAAGTACTCGTAAGAATTTGTAAGTATTTTTCTCATCTGAAATGTCTAATAAGCAGACAAAATACTTATAGATCTTTATTATGAAGGTAAAATGGTTCAGAGATTTGAAGTATAAAAAAAATTCTGAAGTCAATAAGTTAGGGAAGTATTTTGAAAGAGTGATGTTAATCAACAGATCAAGAGAGGTAGGTAAGACGTTCACCAGAGATTGTGACATTCAAATACCAACACCCCCCCCCTTATATACATTTTCAGCTTCCCAAGAAACTTGGCTATTATTCCCCAAACATAACTATCCCAAAGCCACACAAAAGTGATAGATAAAATCAGTTTACTTTGTTCCTATTACTTACATGTTCTGCACAGCCATATGGACAGACACCCATACGTTCTCTGCTGATTCTACATCCAGACCTCTCCACTTCTGCATAATGTCATCCTTCTTGGGATCTAAGGTTCTCGCTCTTGGTTTCTAATACAGTCCCTTCCTTGAGGCAAATCATTTCCAGATACCGGTCTCCACTTCACTTCCCATTTCTCTCCTAGTCTCTAGAGCTCCTTCCTTCCCAGTGAAAGATCTAGAGTGTTTTAGTTTATTTTCTATCAAAACACAATTCTGCCTCACATCTGTTTCTTGACACTCAAGGTACCCTTCTTTCTAAGGGAGATATACTATGTTTCCAAAGTACATTTATATCCCTGTCTATACTAGGCGAGGTCTGGACCTTTTATTGGTAAGGGAAGGGAGTCCTGTGGAAAGGCACATACCAAAATCAGTTAATATTTCATGTCACTTTTTATCTTAAATTATAAAGGGCTTTGAATGTCTCAAGCACATCACTTCAGCAAGGAAAGCTGAGCAATTGTGTAATATTGTTGGGAAATATAAAGTTTTCTGTCCTTGATACTAGTAGTGAGAGTTAAAATATTGTCAGAGAATATATCCTTAGAAGTTGAAGAGTCCACATTTTAAAAGCTTGATAATCATCTAATAGTTTGAAATCTATCATTCTAGAAGTGTTGCATAACTCAAAAGCAAATGCCTGAGACAAAATTTGGAGGCTCCAGGGGCGCCTGGGTGACTTAGTTTGTTAAATGATGGACTTTGGCTTAGGTCTAATCTCCCTGCTTGTGGGTTCAAGCCCTCCGTTGGGCTCTGTGCTGACAGCTTGGAGCCTGCTTTGGATTGTGTCTCCCTCTCTGACCCTTTCCTGTTCCGTGTGTGTGTGTGTGTGTGTCTCAAAAATGAATAAATGTTAAAGTCGTTTTTTAAATTTGGGGCGCCTGGGTGGCTTAGTCGGTTAAGCGTCCGACTTTCACTTAGGTCATGATCTCGCAGTTCGTGGGTTCGAGCCCCGCGTCGGGCTCTGTGCTGACTGCCAGCTCAGAGCCTGGAGCCCTTTCAGTCTGTGACTCCCTCTCTCTCTGACCCTCCCCTGCTCACGCTGTCTCTCTCTCTCTCCTAGAAAAAAAAAAAAACATTAAAAAAATCGTTTTTTAAATTTGGAGGTTATCAGAATTTGATCTTTACCATCATTACTTACTCTCTTTCCTTCAAAAGCTTCTTCATCTTCCTTTATTCTTTGGTCACACTATACTGTGTCTCTGGGGGCTTACCCTGTGTTTTATTGTCCATAAATTTCTGAATGGTCTCATTTACTCAACTGTTCTAATGAAGTTGTCAAATGCTACCACCATCGGGTATCAACAACTTTATGAGGTGTTTGACACAATTTTGAGATTGAATGAAGTGATCATAAAATAGAGGACATATGTGAGATCTTTACAGTGGGTGAAATTGCTTAGCACAAATTCTGTGATGGGGAATAGTTAAACTCTGTTTTCTTTTATAAACCCTTGAAACAAGAACTTTGCTGATTCTGTAACTTCTATTACCTACATAGGTAAAGATGACAATTCTGTTAACCCTTACCTGTATATTTAAAAATTTCAGTTTCAGTTACAGCTACTTGTGATGTTATTAGTTTATTAGCATTCACAAGTCAGTGAAAATGGATTTTGGCCAAAAGTTAATTTAAATGAAGAACCTCAAATTTTAAATAGTTAGGTCTTAGTATAGACGTAAACATATGAAGCTAGTCATTTATACAGTTGGAACAAAAGATATGAAATGGCAATTCTTACTATTAAATATTTAATGGCTTAAAGGTCATAACTGTTATCTTCACACAACAGATAATATAGATGTTGCAATTTCCTAATTTTTTACTGCTATAAGTAATATCTCAGTTTTATAGGTAGAAAACTTCAGAAAGGAAAAAGTAGCTTTTTAAATCACCTTTGTTTTATGGTTCAATACCTTTTCATTAAACTTGTAAAACATCTCCTAATATTAAAAATAATGAAACTTGAATTCTATAAGACTGTTGTTTAAAATTCTTGAGAAATCTGTCATTATATAATTTCAGTCTATCAAGAATTAGAATAATGGAATTTCTTTCCTTGGAGGCCATAAATAAACCAAATGCCAATTATGAATTATAACACTACACACATATCACAGATTTCTTATTTTGATAGATACCTTACATTAGGCTGGCAGATTTCTTTGGAGTAGCTCTTATACCCCAAAATTCACGCTAATGCAATAAAAAATTTACCCAAAACTTTGAACTTCATAAATTCCCTTAGGAATATTTTAAACTTAATTTTGAAATTCATTGAATAAATATATTGCTCCCATTTTAATCTCCTTTTTCACTTTTGATTAAGGAGAAACCCATAACACCCTAAACTTAGGCATTTGTTCAAAATCTATATACTTTGAAATATACTTAGAATTTTGCCAACTCCTGTTAACTTCAACCTCAGTCTCTCCCTTGGTATAACCTTCCACTTAGAACAGAAGGACGGGTGTAAATGAAAACATGAGACCTTTAAACTATGTAAATGAAGCTTCAAGGATGTTAAGTCTGATGTCTGGTTACTAAGTGAACATGGTCAACATCTCTTAAATTGTATTTAGGTATAAATGGGTGAAGTATTAAGAAATTTTAGCTTGCCTTTAGAAACTCTATACACAAGAATGGGTAGGGGCACCTGGGTGACTCAGTTGAGTGTGATTTTGGCTCAGGTCATGGTCCCAGTGTAGTAGGATCAAATCCCCTCCCACCACCACCACCTGAAATGGGCTCTGTACTGAGCATGGGGCCTGGTTAAGATTCTCTTTGTCTCTTTACCTTTGCCCCTCTCTTCTTGCTGTATGCTTGCTCATTCTCACTAATTCTCTTTAAAAACAACAACAGCAAAACACCAAAACCTACAGTAAAATAATGTTTAGCTATAACCAAGGGGCTAGGTGACTAACATAGTTACATTAAAAAAAAAAAAAAAGACCAATAAAAGTCCTTAGGGTCTATTTAAACTTGAGACTGTGCTCTCCTTTAGAAGATAGACTGAGATGCAAGAGATGCAATATTCTCTCTAGATGCAGAGAATAGAACCGGTGACCAGAGCCATAGTGCTACTTCTGAAGCTATTAGGTCTTGTAGATTCAGGGTTTCTACTGTGGACAGTGCTAGAGCTATAGAAAAATAAAATACAAGCTCTTCTGAGAAAGGAAACTCAACAATACATACAAATAAGTATTTTCCTCCCCTCTTTTCCACTCCCCCCTAAAAATACTAAATGACCTAAGTACTAAAACAGGGCTATATTAGATAAGAAAAGAATCTGATTTAAATTGGACTAAACCAAATAAAATGAAACACTACCAACAATAAAGAATAAATACAATATAATCATGGAAGTATAAGAAAATCTGTTATGTTGATGTATACAAACTTTTTAAAAATCACAATTAGATACTGATTTTGCTAAAACAAATCAACATCTTTTGTATCTGTGGCTTTGCCTGTAAAAATAGATTCAGAATTTCATGAGGCTTTATTTTTGTATTCTCACAACCTTACACTTGACTTGAGGGTAGTTGATTCACATCTTGCTGAGGCAAGAGGCCTCTATGAAATGAAATGAATGTTTCAGAAAGCCAATGTTTCTGTTTGTTTTTCAGAACCCTTCCTGCATTTACCAGGGTTCTTTAGAAAGGGGAGGAAAATTTACCTTAAACTAGGATGGACAGGAGGTCTGTGGGCACAAGAGTGGTCAGTGACCTCTAGCCCTCTCACACCCTGCATAGCTCTTCATCAACCAGAGCCTTGCATAATGACTAGACCATAAAAGTTAATGGCCTTATGGTACTGTACAGGAAGATGGGCTTCAAACACACTCAAATGACCCAGGCCAAAGGAATTTCAGGGAATTGGCATAAACTGAAGACCTGATTGGAATGGAAGTAGGGCAGGAGAATGTGTGCTGTATAAGACCTGCGGAATCCCGAGTGTCCACGACAATTTCCTACCATCTCAGGGCTGGGGCCTTAGAATTGGAGGAAGTTTGTTTCAACAATAGTAAAATAGTAGAATACTTACTGTACATGTGTCTTGAAGAATTCTCAAATTCTTGTGTAAATATCTACACCTATCCAGATATAGAAAGATATGAACAGGGATTGTCAATATCTGTCAACTTGGATATAAATTAGACCTAGATATTATTGCTTACTTCATATTTGTGTCTTTAAAGGTCAACCTTTATGTGCAAGGAATGGCATTTATGCAATACGAGTCTTAACATTACCTATTAACATACATTTAGTAGACTGCTCTAGAGTCCCTGAACTCCTAAAACTTAAGTGGTGGTGATTGCCCCATAGGGCTTCCCACTTAATTTTGTCCTTGTGTTTCCCTGTCTGTCCAGCTGGCTGAGTGAGTAGGACTAATGTGCGAAGTTTCCCTAAGAATAGACTGTGTTCCTCTGGTTTATGCAATATGTGAGGTCTGAAGGACGGAAGCCTAGAATAAGTCCAGGCCCAAACCCATAACTCAAGGACCCAAGTTCTCCAGTTACCTTCCCTAGTTTTACAGGTCTCTTATTGTTACATAGAATTCTATAAGCTGACTCTTGTTAGGTACAAAATTTCTCCTCTTGATGCAGATTATCCTCAACTTTTTCTTTCATTCAAGTTAAGTTACAATAAATATTTTGGACAGTTTTCTTGAAAATGAAGCCCTAGTACAGTGGAAAGTATACCAAGCAAACAATCCTGAAATTTGTTCTTGAGTCCCAACTCTGCTATATGCTAAATTTATGATCTTGGATAAATTACTTCGCTTTCTGAGTCTCAGCTTCCAAATCAATAAGCTGCTGTACAAAGGTGAGTTATTATCACTACCTTGTATTGCAATCCATTTTCTGATATAAATTAATTCCAGCCACAGATTCTTGAGTTCTGAATCTACTGCTCAAGCATAGACCTGACATTTGAAGCTGCATTTTAACTGAGAAAATTAATTTGTTTTAAATCAATTTGAGGTTTTAAAATTTCTGGTAGTGTTCTGAGGTTCACCTCACTTACATATTGAAGCAGTGTTTCCTTGTGTACAAAGTGTTTTATTAATATTGGTGGAAATAATAACCCTAAATTGCATTGAGGAATAAATCGAACAGGTATAGCATAGCTGTGTCTGGATAAAACTAATCAGTTAACCTAAAGACATTTCTCTTCTAAAAGTGGTTCCAAAGAAATTTGTATCAAATTTAAATGACTTAATTTTGCAGGCATGTAAAGAAATCTGACTTTTATACCACTGAGACCTTAAATGTTTTTAAATATTGCCAAAATTATCAAAGCCAATAGGTAAACACTGATGAACAGGAATATAAAAAACTTCCAGAATTACATTAGGGACATACATAGAAGTAAAAAGGGTCATTATTGTCTGGGGACTGACACTATAAAAGTACTTTGTACAAGATGTGAAGTGATTAAAAAAATTTCCATTTTACTGGCTAAAAGAAGCCATAACACTGAAGTTTATGAGCACCTTTGAATTGCTGCTGCTTTACATAATTCTTCCTGCACTTTACATTTGCAAGTGTCTAATGTGACCATCTTCTCATATATTAACTCATGTCACAATCAGAGCAAACAACGTAGGAGGTTTTTTTGGTTTTGTTTTGGTTTTTTTTCGCCAATCTGGCATTGTGGAGTTACTGCTTTTAGAATTCTCCCCATAATTTCTGCAGCATTTAGCACTGCGTTGAGTGAAATCTTGTGTCTTATTTTACAAAGACAGGGAGATTTTGAGAATTTAAAACTGCTGAAATATTCACATTAAAAATTGCACATAAAAATGTACATCTCCTGGAGTCTTCACAAAGTGATGAACTGAGCATAAATCAAACAAACAGAAAATCCTCACCCTCACACCAGGAGCTTCCTTTATACATCTTTCAGTTACTACCTAACCCAAACAAGGGTAATCAATCTATAGATCCCTGATGTCTAGATTCATTTTGACTGTTTTTGTACCTTTTATAAAATCAAATTCCTACAGTATGTGCTTCTCGCTGACTGCTTTCATCAACAGGATCTTAAATCATATAGTTGTGCATGGCGAGAAATCATATAATGTCCCTGTTTTATAATCGTCAAATGTGTGATTAGATCACACTTTATTCTGTTGAGCATTTGATTAGGTTCCAATGTGGATCTATTATGAATAGTTCTTCTTAAAACAACCTAAAAATAATGTTGGGTAGATATACAGAAACATTTCTTTTGAGTATGAGCCATATGAAATTGCTACTTTCATAAATTACAAGTGATTGAATATTGACAGACAAAATATAATCTGGTGTCTAGAAATAGAATTGTTGGGTCATTTTATATATGTTTAGTAGATTTTGTCAGAGTTTGCTAAAGTTGTACAAACAGCCTGCCTACAAGTCATGTATTACTGTCAGGTTCCATAATTCCCCCCCCCTTTTTTTTTTAAATGTTTTATTTCTAGGAGTGAGAGAGAGAGACAGGATGAACAGGGGAGGGTCAGAGAGAGAGGGAGTCACAGACTGAAACAGGCTCCGGGCTCTGAGCTGGCAGTCAGCACAGAGCCCGACGCGGGGCTGGAAGCCACGAACCGCGAGATCATGACCTAAGCGAAAGTTGGACGCTTAACAGACTAAGCCACCCAGGCGCCCCCTTTTTTTTTTGAGAGAGGGAGAGGGAGGAAGAGAGAGAGAGAGAATGAGAGAGAGAGAGAACGAACATGAATGTGCAGGAGAAGGGCAGAGAGAATCCCACACAGGCTCTGTGCTGTCAGTGCAGAGCTCCATGTGGGACTTGGACTCACAAACCACGAGATTATTACCTGAGCTGAAGTCAGATGTTTAAACAACTGAGCCACCCAGGTGCCCTCACAATATTTGTAATTTCCTGTATTCTTCACCTATTTTAACAGGTGTATTGTAATCTCACTAAGGTTATAATTTGCATTTCACAATAAAATTAAACCATAAAAATAACCTTATGGTTATTGACACTTTAGATATCTCCTCCGTTTTTCCATTTTTCATTGGGTTCCCTCTTTATATGGATTTTTGAGTTTATGGTGACTATGTATACATGTGTATTCTGAATACATGGAGTACTTTGTGAGAAATATGTACTGAGAAAAACATTTTCCTCTCCAGCTGTATAAGCTGTCTTTTCATTTGTTTAATGGTGTTTGTTTAATGTAGTCTTATTTAACTTTACTTTTTCATGGCTAGTCTTTCCAGGTCTGACTTAAGAAGATTGTTGCCTATTTAAAAGTCACTGGGTGTTCTATATTTCTTTGAATAGCTCTAATTTTGTCACATTTAAATCCTTGATTCGTTTGGAACTAACTTTATGCATGAAATGATGTAGGGGCCCACATACATTTTTTCCAGTATGGATATCTAGAATCATTTATTGACAAGTTCACATTTTATCTGATCTGCAATGTTGCCTTTGACATAAACCACATACATATTTGCATATACACACACACTCACAGGCATACACACACACACATTCACGCATATATACACATATATTTTCCTGGACTGACAGCAACACTATTTCAAATGTCATAAATGGTAGTAAGACTTCTTTCTTTGAGAATAGACTTGGTATTTGTAAAGATTCAGATTTTTTAGGAACCTATCCTAGACATAGATTCTATGAGTAAACTGGATAAAAAAATAAAAGTGTAACTTAAAGTACTAGATGAATATATGATACGAAGTATAAACTTCTGAAGTCTGTCTCTACTCAAGTTTCAAAACTATTCAGGTAGTATTGTTGTCATTGAACTAGCATGAGAAGATACTAGGATGTTAGATAATTCTGTTCTATATCATACAGCTCTCAAAGCCTGTATTATCTGTTTCAACATTCACAATTCAAGCAATCTACAAACCAAATTTATAGTGCCATTTAAAATAGTTCTAAGTCTATAAATAGAATTCATTTATTGATACATCTCCAAATATTGCTATACATTAGCTTATTTGAGTGTTGGAGACTTCTTATAATAAACGTGTTTAGCGGTGTTTACTTACCACAAATTGACTAAATCTTTGATTTGATTTCATTCTTTGCCACTAGCTTCTTTTTCATTTTTACTTATCGTAACTTTTTGCATTCCCACTCACCTAAAGATCTAGGAAGTTGCAATTAGTAACAATGAATATATTTTTATGTTGGCTTACCCTCATAGTTGACTTTTAAAGTATTGAATTTTAGAATCCTACGTTTTATGAATAATAAGAAAACAGCTGGTCAAACATCAGAATAGAGAAAAGGGGGAAATGAGATATAATAGGTCTTCATAAAAATTGTTAAAGTTGTTAGCAAATTTTTTATTGATCTCCCTTTCAAAATCTTTTCCATGTCAAAATTTTTCTTTGAGCTATTAGAACCATTTATTTGCCATACTTCCCCTTTCTTCCTGAACACCATAGGATAGTCTAGAAAACTCTGAAGGTTCAAAGAAAGTTCCTATACATAAGGAAGAGGAAGCTTTATGAGAATAAGGCAGTCATGATCAGGCCTCTCTAAAGAATCTGGATTGAAAGAGGAAGGGTTGTTCTGAGGGCTGTGAAATCTGTATGATTATAAAACAAAAAAAGATACCAAGACAGGCACATAGATGCATACACCACATTGATCCTTCTCCACTGGTCTAGGTTCTGCTCTTGCAAGAAGAGTGAGCATACCCAAATGCTTGGAAAAGCTTGGGAGGTGAAGTACAAAACCAAAAAACCCCACACCATTTGTTTCTCCTTCAGGTGTGAAGGATCCCTCTGTATTTGGTGCAGATGGGGACCTGTAACAGACAACAGTTCATTGACACTCCATGGTGACTTTCACCTGCTTTATTTTGGGAGAGACCCAATAGAATGAAAAATACATTTGTGTTTAGTAACTATTTGCTCAGATAAAGGTAGGATTACTGCATGTTGTGTGCATGTTATAAAACCCTTACCCAGTAACTCAAATCAATAGGTTTGGCTCATTCTTTACCTGTCAACAGTCAATGGATTGATTGATCTGACTAGAATTAATCCTCCCCGTTCCACTCTTCACCTGTCCAAACCAGTAGATCAAGGGAATCCAGCTTTTAGTCTTAATTTATTCACTTGAATTTTATGTTTTTTTTAAATAAGAAAATAAAAACACAAGGGCTGGATGCTGATAATGATGCCACAAAGGATAGTGGGGGACATTCTATGAACAGAAAACCAGACACAAAGAAAACTACATGATGTCACTTACATATGAAATCTATAAAAAGGTAAATATGCACAGAATATAAAAATATAAAAAGCACAGAATATAATGGTGGTTACCTGAGACAGGAAGGGTGAGGAAACTGAGATGTTAAAGGTTATAAGGTTGCATAATAGTCAAGAGATCTCATGTACAACATGACTGCAGTTAATACTTTATTACGAACCAGAAAATTGCTAAGAGTATATATATTAGGTTCTCTTACACCACAACACACGGTAACTGTGTGAGGGGGGTTAATACATTAATTGACTGTAATTTATTATGTATATATCAAATTCTGTTGTGTATCTCAAAACGGCACTTTAATTTATCACATAAAGCACCAATCTCCTTTAGAGAAATAATTTTCCCTCTTATGTTACTTCAGAAACTTCATCAAACACTAAAATTCTGTGAAAGAAATTAGCTTGAAGTGTCATTTAAAATTTATGACAAATTAAAATTTTCCAAAAATGGTAATCATAATTAATATCACGGCTCTAATTTGTAATCAGATAATCCAAAAGTAAGAATCAATTCGTTAGTTTTTATCTTTTCGTTTATTTTCATCATGATAAGTGTCCTCTAATCTGCATTCCCTCTTGCCCCATTCCCCCATCCATCTACCCTCTGGTAACCATAAGTGTGTTCTTTACAGTTAAAAGTCTGTTTCTTGGTTTGTATCCAGCTTTTTTTATCCTTTGCTCCTGTGTTTTTCTTAAATTTCACATATGCATGAAATCATATGGTATCTGTCTTTCTCTGACTTAGCAAAATACTCTCCACCTCTATCTATGTTGCAAATGGCAAGATTTAATTTTTTATGAATAATTTGAGATATATACATATTATATAAAAACACATCTTTATTCATTTACCTATCATTTGACACTTGAGCTACTTCCATAATTTGGCTATTGTAAATAATGGTGCCATAAACATAAGGGTACATATAACCCTTTGAATTGTTGTTTTCGTATTTCAGAATAACTACCCAGTAGTGTGATTCCTGGATAGTAGGGTAGTTCTATTTTTAACTTTTTGAGGAACTTCTGTCTCCAGTGCCTGCACCAGTTTGCATTCCCACCAACAGTATACAAGGATTCCTTTTCTCCACACTTTTGTCAGCACTTGTTTTTTTATTTTATCCAGCCTCATAGGTGTGAGTTTAGCTATCTCATGGTAGTTTTGATTTGCATTTCCCTAATGAGTAATGTTGAGCATCTTTTTATGTATCTGTTGGCCATCTGTATGTTTTCTTTGGAGAAATGTCTGTTCATATCGTCTGCCCATTTTTTAAATCAATTTTTGAAGGACTCTGAGTTTCAGGTCTACATCAGAACTGCAAACCAAGTGAAATATTCTCCCCTATGTTCTTTATCAAACTTGAAGGGTGGCCCTTAACACGATATTAGGATGAAAGTTTTCTAAAATAAAAGTGTACTTTTAATAGTACTTCCTTAAACAAAGTCAAATTTCAACTAAATTCTCAGAATATTTTTAGTAAAAATGTGCTTTGTAATACTGAATTAGAAGCTGTTAAGACCTTGTCCTGGTTTCTCCTCTGCCTATAGCTTGGTTTGAGTTCATGACTTCCTGACTAGCAGGTAATAAAATTAGTAAAAATGTATCATAATTATTTAACTCATTTATTAATAAAATTGTTTAAATGATTTTATTTTTGAAACACCAAATTCAATATTTAAAGCAATAGGACCCAATTAACATCAGGAGCCCTGCCATTATCTTCCAAGAAGTTTCTAGTATCCCAAGCTTTCTGAACAGTACAGCCTGAAAGTTGATAAAGCACTGAATTTGTCTCACAAACTTTTTTTCAGTCTAGAAGTTAGATACTACTGGGCCACCTGTGTGGCAGTTAAGTGTCTGACTCTTGATATCAGCTCAGGTAGTTATGTCGCAGTTCTGAGATAGAGCCCCAACTTGAGCTCAATGTTGAGTGGAGCCTGTTTGGGATTCTCTTTCTACCCCTCGCCTGTTCTTTCTTTCTCTAATAAGTAAACAAAAAAAGTTACATAGTACTAGATGTAATTCAAGCATTGTTTTCAGATATTTTTATCTTCAGTTGATTCATTGGAACTATCCTAAGAATAAATGGTCTTATAAATGAGCAAATGGTGATTTTTATTCACAGTGTTTGGTTACCACAATGTACTTCTAGTTTCAACATCATAGGGAAGCTGTATCAGTAAGTACAGGGCTGAGAGCTGAATATGGATTTTTATGCTATTAGGGACTGATTCTAGAAAGGTCCCATCAAGAGCTATTCTATAGAGCTTGTCAATAAGAATATATATTCTCAGGTCCCTCCTATCTGCCAAATCATCCAGACACATGGACAGGTTTTTAAAGCCTCTCTCTACCACTTTTCTAGGTATTCCCCAAAGTAACTACCTTTGTTTTTATTTACCATTATTGCTCTATTCTCCATTTTGACCCATTCCCAAATAATATCACATTAGCAAATACCTGCATATCTATGTGTGAGATTCTGGTAAACACTACGAAGAATTTTTTTTTTAATTCTAAATGCTTAATTTTGGAGAGAGAGAGCGAGCGCGAGAGAGAGCACATAAGCAGGTGAGGGGTAGAGAGAGATAATACACACAGGACCCGAAACATGTTTCAGTCTCTGAGCTGTCAGTACAGAGCCCAATGTGGGGCTCAAACTCACAAACTGTGAGACCATGACCTAGGTTGAAGTCATATACTTAACTGACTTAAGTGTTTTATTGAATTCATTTCAAAGATTTTGGTGATTCTGATAACTGAATGGTAAGGGCTGCAAGACTGTATTTTTTTTTCTAAGTATAGTTGACTTACAATGTTACAGTAGTTTCAGATATGCAACATAGTGACTTGACAATTCTATACATTCTACGATGCTCACACCCTTAAGCATGGTTATCATCTGTTACCATACAAAGTAATTAAAATATTGACTATATGACCCATGATGCTTTTTACATCCTTATGACTTACCTATTTTATAACTGAAAGTTTCTTATTTTTAAGAAAATATACAAACTGTCCTTTGGCTCTGAGGTTAGACTTTGGCGTATAACTTGCTTTAACAATGGAAAATAAGTGGATAATTCTCAAGCAGGTGCTTTAGAAAACACTGAATGTTTCCACCAGCCCTCTTGGTCTGGTCTTTTACCATATTAACATTCCTTCAGAGAAGAAACCTTCCTACCTGGGAACCAGGAAAAGACCCATGTAATAAGTTCAACCCAAGTCCAGAACCGAGCTATCAACCGTCCATAGCTGTTAATGGGCAACCTGAACAAGAAGTGTTGGTGAAATGCTGGTGAAAATTAACTTTATCAGCTATTCCAAGACTCTCTAAGGCTAGTGATGGAGGTATAACCCTCACCCAACCACCATTCCCCACACCCAGCCAGGATCTTAACAAAGCGAAAGGATCTCCTTCAGCTCAGTCTCCCATCTTGGTTTGAGGTTTGGAGTTAATGGACCATGGGCTACCACTCCAAAGAAGTGTGGACATTAATAACTTTCTGAACAAATGGAGGTTATATAGTATAGTAGGTGACCGAAGACTGGATATCTTTGTAACTGTTAGGACCATTTCGGTAGCCAGAATATTCTCTGGATGGAATTTTTTTAATTTGAAAATGTTTTGTTAATATATTTTTAAGAGTTTGATTTACAGAAATACTGAATAGATAGTACAGAGTTGCCGAATATACCCCTACAGTTTCCTCTAATACTGTCCTTTATTATTATTATGGTACTTTGTTCACAGTTAACCAAAATTCATGCGTGATTAGTAGTAAAAGTTTATGCTTTACTAAGATTTCCTTAGTTTTTATTTAATGTCCTTTTGTGTTCCAGGAATTCATTTGGGATACACATTACATTTAGTAGGCATGTCTCCTTAGGCTTCTCTTGGCTGTGACAGTTTTGCAGACTTTCCTTGTTTGGAATAAACCAATATTTTAAATGACTATTGAAATTTCTTTCTCATTATTCTGTTGGAATCATGAATTTTCGGGAAAATCCAATAAACTTCCATCTTATCACATTGTTTCAAGAGAGTATATGATTAATATAATTTATAGCCATCATTGCCCTTAGTCACCTGGCTGACATAGTACTTAGAAAAATTGTTCCCACTGTCAAGTTCATCTTTTGTTTTCCCCCTTTACTATTAATAAACTCTTTGGATAGAAGTAACTATGTACAATTCACATTTAACAAGTGGGGATTTTTGTTATGCCTCTTTAAGATATAGTATCCACATACGTTCTTTGGAATTCTCCTTGTATATTTGTCTCCACCTATGAATTTTTAACTACTTATTAGTCTAGACTTAATATTTGGGGTCCTAATCTAATACTCTGGTACTAATATTCTCAATCAAATGACTCCATGTTTGCCCAAAGGCAGCTGTGTCAGTTGGTGCCTATTTACCTTTGAAACACCTTACTATTGTGTACTGTGGGTTCTAGAATCCCCATTTCTCCGAGTACCTCTGGTTCTTTTTAATGGTGCTAGAAATCAAGGTTTGGGTTTGGGTTTGACTGAAACATGAGTTCTTACTGTTTCATCTCTTACTTATTACCACTTAGATTATTCTAGATGACTCCTCGTGGTTTTCTGGAGATTCCTACTCTGTGAGAAAACTGGTTCACACCATTTGGTAAATACTGAATTGTTCAGTTCTATATATGGATAGCAGTATCAGAATTGTTAATCCCTTACCCCAGTAGGAAATAATGTTATCAACTACAGCTTAGTAGTTGATACTTTAAAAAAATCTTTTTGTGTGCCTATTGTTTTGACAATGCCAAGATGTCTTCATTACAGTAGCTTATAATAGATCTTCAGATCAGGTATTGTCAGTTCTCAAACTTTGTTATTCTTCAGCATTGTGTTGGCTATTCTTGGTCTTCTTCCTTTCCAAGTAAATTTTATAATCTGTCAATATCCACAAAATAGCTTGCTGAGAATTTGATTGGGATTGTATTAAATATATAGTTGAATTTGTGAAGAATACGTAGCACAACAATCATGAGTCTTCCAATCTATTGCCATGAAATATTAATTTAAATCTATGTCATCATTTAACCTCATATAGATATTACATTTATTCCTTAAGTATGTCATATATTTGAAGCTAATATATAAGGTATTGTTTTTAATTTCAAAATAACCCATAGTAAACATGGAAACAACCGACTTTTGTATATTAATCTTTTATCCTGTGACCTTGTTAAAATTGCTTATGAGTGCCAAGAGATTTTGTCAATTTTTGGGGGTTTCCACATAGATGATAATGCCACATGTCAACAAAGGCAGTGTTTTTACTTCCTTCCCCATCTGTATACATTTTACTTTTATAATTAATTTTATAATTTCTTAAATGGTATAATTCACCAGTGACCCTATGAGAATTCAGGAAGATTATTAAGTATTTTTTATTTGATAGGTAAAGGAATAATATCATCTACTTGTGAGTTTTTTGTAGTTTGTGAATATCAAGGATTGGTCCGTTTCACCTAAGTTATCAAGTTAGGGTTGATTATAATTTCTTTTAATGTACATGGATTCAGTAGTGATGACCTCTGTTTCATTTCTGATAATTGGTATTTTCTGTACTTTTTATTAGCCTGGGTAGAGGCGTATCCACTTTATTGATTTTTTTTTAAAAGGAGCCATTTTCAATTTTATTCTGATTTTCCTGTTTATAATTTTATTGATTTCTGCTTTCATGTTTATTGGTATAGCTTCCCAAGTGGAAGCCCAGATTATTGCTTTTAGACATTTTTATTTTATAATATACATATCCAGTACTAAAATTCTCCTCCAAGTACTGCTTTTGCTGTATCCTGCATATTCTTGTGATGTATTTTAACTTTAATTTATTTCAAAATATTCTTGAAATGGTTCTTAAGACTTCTTTTTGACCTCTGCTTTATTTAAAAATATGTTTAATCTCCAAATAGTTTGGGATTTTTCAGCTTTCAAATGTTTTATTTAAAACTCCTTTGCATTATAACATATTTTATATGATTTCTGTTACTTTAAAATTATTTTAAATGTGTTTTATGGCCTGTAATGTGGTTAATTTTGTTAAATAATCCTTGTGATCTTGAGAGAAATTTATATGTAGTTGCCATTTGGTGAAGAATTTTGTAAATATCATTAGGTCCAGTTTATTGATGGACCTATACAGTTCAACCACATCCTTAGAGATTTTCTACTTGTTGGTTATTTAAAAAAGGACTTTGAAATCTCCAGCTTTACTTTGATGTTTTATTTTCATGATAGATCCCTTTTCATTCCTTTATTTTTATACTTAAACTGAATTTCTGCTAGAAAACATATTGAGTCTTTTAAAAATTCACTTTATTGAGAGTTAAGATGCCAGAGAAGTAGGGGGACCGGGATTTTCCTCATTCCTCCATCACAGCTGTATTGAGGTCAGATCACTTGGAACATCCAGGAAGTCGATCTGCAGAGTGGTAGAAGGATCTCCACAGCTGGAGGAAGACAACTTGGCAGAATTGAGGTTTGTGTATGAGAATTAGGGGAGATAAAACAGCATAGGCACTGAGAGGAGGGAACCCTTTCTGTGCAGAGGAAAAAAAAAGAGAAAGAGGGTTGTAAAAGTGCAGCATCCAGTTAGCACAAGAAGAAAACCACTCTGGACCATGAACTTAGGGAACCGGAAATCCGGAACGTGCCAATTTCTTCTTTGCAAATAGCCTTAGGAGCTGAAACTCGGAGGTTTGGAAGTGTGAGACTTTCTACTGAGTGAAGCCAGGAGCCCCTGCACAGGCTCCTGAGAATGGGTCAGCTGGCTCGGGGATCAGCGTGTGATGTAGTGATCTCAGGGGTGCACTGGGAGAGAAAAGTCCCCTTCCTGGAGTACTTTGAGAGGAAGGCTTAATGCCTCCTCATGGACAAAAGACCCCGCAGGTGCCAGCCAAAGACCCTTTATCAGCAGGACAGAGTGGCACTACTTCAGAATAAGGTCTGCATGGTGTGGGGCCCTTAAGGATAGAGGGTTGTGAATCCCAGCTGAGCACCTAGAAGCTGCAGAAGTGTGAAGCAAAGCAAGCTGACCTCCTTCTTCTGTGAAGGCTACGTAAATAGCATCACTTGAGACCCTCATTCCAGAGAGGAGAGATTGGGGTGTCACCATTGTTCTCCCCAACACCAACATAGTGGGAACTTCAGAGAGCAGCACAGCAGCCCCTAGTGGAGGAGGACCCACTTATATCGAACCCTGCTCCTGTGTGCCTGGCAACTGCTTCTCTACTTGACCAAGGCTGACAGACCCAACACAGCTGGCCTCTCCTCCAGCCAGCAGAGCCACGGGTCCCAGGCACCAACAGACAACTGTGTTTGTTTTGTTTTGTTCTTAATTATATTCTTCTGTTTTTATTTTGGCATCAGGCTCATAGTTTCTGATTTGTTTTTGGTTCACTGTGTGTGTGTGTGAGAGAGAGAGAGAGAGAGATAATTATGTTTATAATACAAATATCACTTAGGTCTAGTTTATTGATAATGCTATACAGTTCAACCATATCCTTTGAGATTTTCTGCCTGTGGCTTATTTATAGATTATTAACTTTATATAATTTTATAAGTTATATATACATTTCTTTTTGAAAAGGAATTTTTTAATTAAAAACATTTAATGTTGATTTTTGAGAGAAAATGAGAGAGAGAGCAAAAGCAGGGAAGAGGCAGAGAGGTTGACACCGAACCCAAAGTAGGCTCCAGGCTGTTAGTACAGAGCCTGACATGGAGCTCCACCTCATAAACTGCAAGTTCATGACCTGAGCCAAAGTCAGACACTTAACTGACAGAGCCACACGGGCACCCTGGGCATTTTCTATTTTTCCACCTTTCTCTTTATTTTTTTCTTTATCTGGATTTAGCCTTATAGGTTTTTTTAAATTGTTTGGTCTTTTTTCTCCTTTCATTTTTCTCTTTATAGGAACAAGCCCTCCCCCATCCCCATTTTCCTTTTATTCCCCCTAGTGTTCCATCAAAAAACAAAGCACACCTGGTTGAATGTCCAAACACTTGACCACTACAAGAAGGGAGGAACTTTGCAGACGACTGACCAGTGGGATAGAGCAGCCAAAACGCAAAAATAGAATACATGCAAGGACAGGGTAGGATCCATTTTTAATAGAGAAGTAATCCTAGGTAGAGGGCACATAACCGGCTAAAATCTGCAAAACACAGCCAGGATGACAAAATGGAGGAATTCTCCCCCAAATAG
This sequence comes from Proteles cristata cristata, assembly GCA_017311185.1. Lineage (NCBI taxonomy): Eukaryota > Metazoa > Chordata > Mammalia > Carnivora > Hyaenidae > Proteles > Proteles cristata. The sequence continues at coordinate 34,951 of JAESUZ010002788.1, read as the reverse complement.
TTCAAGAAGAAATCACAGCCAGAGAATTGCTCAAAATACTTTATTGTTCAGATATATTTATAACAGTCATAAAACTAATATCGGTGCTTGTAAAAAGCATAGGAGACCCTAGAGAAACTTTTGCTATAAAGATCAAAGATATAATTTGTCAAGATGAATTAAATGCTATCACTGAGATGTAAAATAAACTAGATGAAGTTGAGAGCAAGGATGGAAGGAGAGGAGAGGATAGGTGAAATAGAAGATAAATTTACAGAAAATGAAGCTGTGGAAAAAAACTAAAAGGAAATTAGTATATCACTAGGGGAGAATTAGAGAACTAAGTAATTCTGTGAAATGAAACCATATTTGTATCATAGGTGTCCCAGAAGAACAACTAGAGAAATGGGCAGGTTTCATTTGAACAAATTATAGCTAAGAACTGCCCTAATCTGGGAAAGGAAACAGACGTCCACCTCCAGAAGGCACAGAGAGCTCCCTTCAAAATAAAAAAAAAAAAAACAGGTCATCTACATGACCTATCATAGCGAAACTCACAAGATACAAAGTTAAAGAGAATTCTGAAAGCAGCTAAGGACAAACAGTCTTTAACCTATAAGGGTAGTAGCAGACCTGTCCACTGACACTTGGCAGGCCAGAAGGTAGAGGCAGGAAATATTCAATGTGCTGAATAGGAAAATTATGCAGCCAAGAATCCTTTATCCAGTGAGGCTGTCATTCAGAATAGGAGAGATAAAGACTTTGCCAGACAAAAACTAAAGGAGTTCATGACAACTAAAACAGCCCTGTAAGAGATCCTGGGTGGGGAAGGGGGGAACTCTGAGTGAAAAGCAGCAAAGGCTACAAAGGACCAAAGACAACAAACATGAAGTCTACAGGTAAAACAATGACACTAAATTCATATCTTTCAATAATCACTCTGAATATAAATGGAGTAAATGTCCCAATCAAAAGATACAGGGTATCAGAATGGATTTTTAAAAAGAACAATCTGTATGCTACCTAACAAAAGACTCATTTGAGACCTGAGGACACCTGTAGATTGAACTTGAGCTGCTTGAGACACCTAAATCACACTACTGGATGTCAAAAGAAAGCTAGAGTAGCCATACTTATATCAGACAAGCTAGATTTTAAAACGAAGACTGTAACAAGAGATGAAGAGCATTAGATTATAAATAATGGATCTATCCATCAAGAAGAGCTAACACTTATAAATATTTATGCCCCCAGGGAGGAAGTACCCAAATATATAAACAAATCATAAACATAAACTTATAATGCTGTAATTGTAGGAGACTTTAATACAGCAACAGAAAGATCATCTAGGCAGAAAACTAATAAGGAAACAATGGCTCTGAATAATACATTGGACCAGATGGACTTAACAGATATAGTCAGAACTTTTCATCCTAAAGCACCAGGATACACATTCTTTTCAAGTGCACATGGGATATTCTCCAAAATAGATCACATACTGGGTCACAAAACAGCTTTCAATAGGTGCAAAAATATTTAGATCCTATCATGCATATTTTCAGATCACAGCGCTATGAAACTTGAAATCAACCACAAGAAAAAGCTTGGAAAGGCCCCAAAGTCATGGAGGGTAAGAAGCTCCTACTAAAGAATGAATGGGTTAATTAGGAAATCAAAGAAATTAAAAAATACATGGAAGCACATAAATGAAAACACAACAGCCCAAAACCCTTTGGGATGCAGCAAAGGAAGTCTTAAGAGGAAATCCATTGCAATTGAAACCCATCTCAAGAAGCAAGAAAGGTACCAAATCTTACACCTAAAGGAGCTAGGACTATCAACAATAGCCAAATTCTGGAAAAAGCCCAAATGTCCACCAACTGATGAGTGGATTAAGATGTGTGTGTGTCTGTGTATATATTTATATTTATATACACAGACACACATACACAAAGGACTACTACCTGGCGATGAAAAGGAATGAAGTCTTGCCTTGTGTAGCAACGTAGATGGAACTGGTGGGGAACTATGCTAAGCGAAATATGTCAGTTAGAGAAAGACAAATATATGTTTTCACTCATATGCAGAATTTGGGAAACTTAACAGTGAAATAGGGGAAGGGAAGGAAAAATATAAAGAAAAAAAGGCAAACCATTAAAGACTCACATACAGAGAACAAACTTAGCATTGATGAAGGGAGTTGATAGGCGGGTGGGTTAAATAGGTGACAGGCATTAAGGAGGGCCATCTTCAGGAAGAGCACTGGATGTCGTTTACAAGAAATGAATCCCTGGGTTCTACTCCTTAAACCAAGACTGCACTGTATGTTGACCAACCTGAGAATAAAAATAAGTAAAAATAATCACCTCCAAAACAATAAATATTTAAGAATTCACTTTGTTAGTATCTTTTAGTTGGTATATATGAACTATTCACATTAGAAGTTGTTATTGATGTAGTTAATATTTACTAAGGGTATGAATTTCTATTTGTTATACTTAGTTTCTGTTTTTATTTTTTGTCTTTTCTGGATGAGACTATACTGTTTTATTTGCCTCCTAAGCGTATTAATCATATTTTGAAAAAAAATAGCTGCCCTATATTTTACAGTAAACATTTAAAATTTATTTAAAAATTTTGCTAATGTTTATTTTTGAGACAGAGAGAACGCAAACAGGGAAGGGGCAGAGAGGGAGGGAGACACAGAATCTGAAGCAGGCTCCAAGCTCTGAGCTGTCAGCACAGAGCCCAATGTGGGGCTCCAACCCATGAATCACAAGATCATGACCTGAGCCGAAGTCGGACACTTAACCGACTGAGCCACCCAGGCGCTCTAAGACCTTTAAAATTTAAATTCACCTTCAAACATTGTATGTTTTATGAGGGATTTTATTTATATAAATACACTACAACCATCAGGAGTGTTATTTTTTTTATGAATATAATTTATTGTCAAGTGGGCTTACATACAACACCCAGTGCTCATTCTAACAAGTGCCCTTCTCAGTGCCCATCACCCATTTTCCTCCTCACTCCCAAGCCCCCCCTCCATCCATTCTCAATTTGTTCATTGACTTTGAGTCTCTCGTGGTCTACCTCCTTCCCTCTATTTTTTTCCACTTCCCTTCTGCCATGGTCTTCTGTTAATCTTCTCAAGATCAGCATGTGAGTGAAAACATAGGATATCTGTCCTTCTCTGACTTATTTTACTCAGCATAATACCTTCTAGTTCCATTCAAGTTGCTGCAAATGGAATGATTTTATTCTTTCTCATTGCTAGGTAGTATTCCATTGTATATATAAACCGCATCTTTTTTATCCATTCATCAGTTGCTGGACATTTAGGCTCTTTCCATAAATCCCTTAGGTAAAATTCTAGTAGTACTACTGATAGGTCATAGGAGAATTCTACTTTTAATTTTTTTGAGGAACCTCTATACTGTTTTCCAGAGCCACTGCACCAGTTTGCATTCCCAGCAACAGTGCAAGAGGGTTCCCATTTTCGACATCCTCGCTAGCATCTGTAGTTTCCTGATTTGTTCATTTTAGCTGCTCTTACTGGTGTGAGGTGGTACCTCAATTTGGCTTTGATTTGTATTTCCCTGATGAAGAATGACGTTGAGCATCTCTTCACGTGACTGTTGGCTAACTGGATGTCTTCTTTGGAAAAGTGTCTATTAATGTCTTCTGCCCATTTCTTCACTGGATTATTTGTTTTTTTGGGTGTGGAGTTTGGTAAGTTCTTTATAGGTTTTGGATACTAGCTCTTTATCCGATATGTCATTGCAAATATCTTTTCCCATTCTGTCAGTTGCTTTTTAGTTTCGTTGATTGTTTCCTTTGAAGTGTAGAAGCTTTAAATCTTGACGAAGTCCCAATAGTTGATTTTTGCTTTTAATTCCCTTGCCTTTGGAGGTGTGTTGAGTAAGAAACTGCTGCGACTAAGGTCAAAAGGTTGTTGCCTACTTTCTCCTCTAGGGTTTTGATGGTTCCCTGTCTCACGTTTAGGTCTTTCATTCATTTCGAGTTTATTTTTGTGTATGGTGTAAGAAAGTGGTCTAGTATCATTCTTCATGTTTTTGTCCAGTTCTCCCAGAACCATTTGCTAAAGATGCTGTGTTTTTCCATCGGTTGCTCTTTCCTGCTTTGTCAAAGATTATTTGTCCATACATTTGTGGGTCCAATTCTGGGTTCTTTATTCTATTCCATTGGTCTATGTGTCTGTTCTTGTGCCAATACCATACTGTCTTGATGATGACACCTTTGTAGTAGAGGCTAAAGTCTAAAATTATTATGCTTCCTTTATTTTTGTGGTTCCATACAAATTTTAGGATTGTTTCCTCTAGCTTTGAGAAGAATGCTAGTACAATTTTGATTGGGATTGCATTGAATGTGTAGATTGCTTTGGGTAGTATTGACATTTTAACAATATTTATTCTTCCAATCCATGAACATGGAATGTTTTTCCATTTCTTTTTGTCTTCTTCAATTTCCTCCATAAGTTTTCTATAGTTTTCATCATACAGATTTCTTCTATCCTTGGTTAGGTTTATTCCTAGGTATTTTACAGTACTTTGTGCAATTGTGAATGGGATGGATTCCTTGATATTTCTTTCGACTGCTTCATTATTGTTGTATAAAAATGCAACCAATTTCCGTACATTGATTTTGTACCCTGAGACTTTACTGAATTCATGTATCAGTTCTAGGAGTCTTTTGTTGGAGTCTTTCAGGTTTTCCATGTAGAGGGTCGTGTTGTCTGAAAAGTGAAAGTTTGACTACGTCTTTGCCAATTTTGATGCATTTTATTTCATTTTGTTGTCTGATTTCTGATGCTAGGCCTTCCAGCACTATGTTAAACAACAATGGGGAGAGTGGACAGCTCTGTCATGTTCCTGTTCTCAGGGGGAAGCTCTCTGTTTTTCCCCATTGAGGATGATATTACTGTGGGCTTTTCATATGTGGCTTTTATGATGTTTAAGTATGTTTCTTCTATCCTGATCTTCTTGACGAATTTTATTAAGAAAGAATGTATTTTGTCAAATACATTTTCTGCATCTATTGACAGGGTCATATGGTTTTTATCTTTTCTTTTGTTAATGTGATGTATAACATTGATTTGTGAATATTGAACAAGCCCTGAAGCCCAGGAATGACTCCCACTTGGTCATGGTGAGTAATTCTTTTTACATGCTGTTGAATTTGATATGTTAGTATCTTGTTGAGAATCTTTGCATCCAAGTTCATCAGGGATATTGCCCTGTAGTTCTCCTTTTTTGTGGAGTTTCTATGTAGTTTAGGAAGCAAGGTAATGCTGGCTTCATAGAATGGGTCTGGAAATTTTTCTTCCATTTCTATTTTTTGGAACAGCTTGAGAAGGATAGGTATTAACTCTGATTTAAATGTCTGGTAGAATTCTCCAGGGAAGCCATCTGGTCCAGTAATCTTACTTGTTGGGAGATATTTTATAACTGATTCAATTTCTTCCCTACTTACATATCTGTTCAAATTTTCTATTTATTCCCATTTGAGTTTTGGTAGTGTGTGGGTATCTAGTAATTGGCCCATTTCTTCCAGGTTGTCCACTTTGTTGCCATATAATTTTCATAGTATTATTTGATAATTGCTTGTATTTGAGGAATTGGTTATGATAAATCCATTTTTATTTGTGACTATCTATTTGGGTCTTTTCTCTTTTTGACAAGACTGGTTAGGGATTTATTAATTTTGTTCAGTTTTTAAAAAAACCAACTTTTAGTTTCATTGATCTGTTATACTGTTTTTTAATTCTATACTTTTTATTTCTGCCCTGATTTTTATTATTTCCTTCTGCTGGGTTTGGGGTTTCTTTGTTGTTCTTCTATTTCCTTTAGGTGTGTGGTTAGACTTTGTATTTGGGATTTTTCTTGTTTCTTGAGATAGTTCTGGGTTGCCTTTTAGGACTACCTATGCTACATCTCAAAGGGTTTGGGCTGTTGTGTTTTACTTTTTGTTTCCATATATTTTTAAATTTCTTCTTTAATTGCCTGGTCGACCCATTCATTCTTTAGTAAGATGTTCTTGAACCTTCATGCATTTGGGGATTTTCTTGCCTTTTTCCTGTGGTTGATTTCAAGTTTCATAGCACTGTGATATGAAAGTGTGCATGGAAAGATCTCAATTCTTTTGTATTTATTGAGGGCTGTTTTGTGACCCAGTATGTGATCTATCTAGGAGAATGTTCCATGAGCACTCAAGAAGGATGTATGTTCTGCTTTAGGTTGAAAAGTTCTAAATAGATCTGTCACGTCCATCTGGTCTAGTGTATTATTTAGGGCCATTGTTTCTTTATTGATTTGCTGTCTAGATGTTCTGTCCATTGATGCATGTAGTATTAATGCCCCCTGCAATTACCACATTTTTACCAATAAGATTGCTTATGTTTGTGATTAGTTGTTTTATATATGTGGATACTTTTGAATTCGATCCATAAACATTTATAGTTGTTAGCTCCTCTTGATTGATAGACCCCGTAATTATTATATAATCCCCTTATTCATCTCTTGTTACAGTCTTTAGTTTAAAATTTAGTTTGATATAAGTATGGCTACTACAGCTTTCTTTTGACTTCTATAGCATGATAGATGGTTCTCCATCTTCTCACTTTCAATTTGAAGGTGTACTTAGGATAAAATTGGTTTCTTGTAGACAGCAAATAGATGGGTCTTATTTTTTTAATCCATTCTGATACCCTGTGTCTTTTCATTGGAACATTTAGTCCTTCTACATTCAGTGTTGTTATTGAAAGATATGGGTCTAGAGTCATTGTGTTGTCTGTAGGTTTCATTCTTGTAGTGATGTCTCTGGTCCTTCGTAGTCTTTGCAACACTCAGAGTCCCCCTTAGGATCTCTTGTAGGGCTTTTAGTGGTGATGAATTCCTTCAGCTTTTGTTTGGGAAAAGCTTTATCCCTTCATCTGTTCTGAATGACAGAATTGTTGGATAAAGGATTCTTGGCTGCATATTTTTCCTATCCACCACATTGAAAATTTTCTGCCACTACTTTCTGGCCTTCCACATTTCAGTAGATAAGTCTGCTACTACCCTTATGTGTCTACCCTTGTTGTTTAGTCCTGTTTCTCCCTAGCTGCTTTCAGAATTCTCTCTTTATCTTTGTATTTTGCCAGTTTCACTATGGCATGTGCAGAAGATCAATTCAACTTATATCTGAAGAGAGTTCATTTTGCCACCTGGATTTCAATGTCTGTTTCTTTCCCCAGATTGGGAAAGTTCTCAGCTATGATTTGTTCAAGCACACCTTTGGCCCCTATCTCTTCTTCTTCTTCTTGAACTATGGATATTGTTCATTTCACTGAATCACTTAATTCCCTAAGTCTCCTCTTGTGATCCAGAGGCTTTTTTCTCAGCTCATCTTTTCCCATAATTTTATGTTCTATTTCACCTATTCTCCCCTCTGCCTCTTCAGTTCTCGCTGTCACTGCCTCTAGTTTTTCTTGCACCTCATACACAGCATTTTAAAATTCATCACAGCTATTCTTTAGTTCCATGATCTCTGTAGCAATAGATTCTATGGTGTTGTCTTTGCTTTTTTCAAGTCGAGTGATTAATCTTATGACTATTGTTCTAAATTCTTGTTCAATTATATTTTTTATCTGTTTTGAGCAATTCTTTAGCTGTCATTTCTTCCTGGAATTTCTTTTGAGGAGAATCCTTCTGTTTGATCATTTTGGCTAGTTTTCTGTCCCTTAGGTGTTTTAAAAACTTGTTATTTGCCCTGCACCTACGAGCACTACTATATTAAAGAGGGGTCATACCCTGTCCAGGGCCTGACCCTTTAGGAGATGTGTTTTGGAGAGTGTTACTTGCTCTCTGTTGTTGTGACTTTAGTTACTTTATTTCCCTACTCATATGATGGTGTGGACCCTCCACCAGGTGTGCTTTGATTTCCTTGAAGTAGCTCTGGAAAGGAAAACAGAAAACAAAAGCACACAAACATACAAACAAAATACAAAAAACCAGAAACATCGGCTACAAGTAAACAACAGGGTGGAGGCGGTGCTGATGAAAGAGGACTTATCCCATACAAAGAGAGAAATGACAGGGGTAGGAGGAAAAAGAAAAAATAATAAAAATTGACCAGACAGAGAAACTATAGTGCTTAATCTGGAGAGACAGAAAGGAAAATGAAGAAGGAGACAGGAGTAAAAGAAAAGAAAATAATATTGACCAGACAGAGAAACTATTCAGCTGAATCCAGAGAGAGGAGGTGTACTGCAACAACGAGATTGACCTGACTCGAAGAGGGAAGAGATAAAGAGAAAGGGAAGTATATATCTCTATAATAAGAATTGTCTGAGAATTAAATCACACAATGCAGGGGCTGTCTGGTTCATAGAGTCTATCTCGCTCCAGTAGATTGGCAGTTACCAGGTGCAGAGGGGCTTGGTTCGGTATAGGCTTTCCTCCTCCACTGCAGGCCAGGTGGTGGTCCAATCCCTGAGGCCCCACCTTGGTGGTGGTAGGGAGAAAAATGGTAAGTGTCTCCTCCATGGGCCCAGTGTCCCAAATCACTCTGTTCAAGCTGTCTCCACTGTGCTGCAGGCACAAACAAGGTGATCTGTCTCATTCTGCCCACTCCTGCACCCTGGAACTTGGCTGGGATTCAAACTCCCACTCCATGTGCCCTGGTATTGAGGGAGTGCAGCTCCAGGCTGCCCGATATATGGTCTCTGGCTGTTGGGCACAGGCAGGCTTTTTCCTTTCCCATAGCACTCCAGGGAGGTATTGCTTTCTTCTACTGTAGACTATGCCCCTGACCTAGCTACCGAGCTGGGGGGTTGGCTCCCCTCCTCCCCAAGTGCATGATCCAGGCAGCTGGCCCCAGTCCTGAGAAAGCCCCTCAGTTAGAGATTGGATCTTTCTCTGTTCAGGTCCATGGCTTTTCTCTTGTCCAGGTACAGTCCTATGCTTCCCCTGTCTCTCTTTTTCCTTCCTTTGTCTCTCCGCCGAAGGAGATCCCTTCTCTCCATTTGTTTTATCTCTCCCAGTTCACAATCATGCACCTATGGCCTGTCAGGTTGTCCTGATGGGTCTGGACCAGTCTGGAAGTGACTGTCTCTTTGCCTCTCAGACTCTTGGAGTTCAAAGTTCTTGGGCGTCTGGGTGGCTCAGTTGGTTAAGCATCTGACTTCAGCTCAGGTCATGATCTCATGGTTTGTGGGTTTAAGCCCAGCGTTGGGCTCTGTGCTGACAGCTAGCTCAGAGTTTGGAGCCTGTCTTCAGATTCTGTGTCACCCTCTCTCTCTTGACCCTCCCCTGCTCATGATGTCTGTGTCTCTCTCTCAAAAATAAATAAAACATTAAAAAAATTTTTAAAAAAACAACAAGGAAAACAAAGTTCTTTAGCTTCAACACTACTTTGAGGGGTGAGGGAATTTCTGATCTCCATACTTCTCTGCCACATTGGCCCCTCCTTCCTTCAAGAGTATTACTATTATTACTTTAAACATTTATATATTTGGTCAAGTAATATCTTATAAAATACCTGATCAATTAATAGATTCTGTTTTGTCAAAAATAGTGATTTGGACCAAACAGAAAATAAATATTCAGAAATGAAGATTTGCTGGGTTCAGAAGTTAGATTTCAAATGAGTAATTCTCTCTGAAGGCTTAAAAATTTACATATTTAATTTCACATATCTTCATGTGAGGTTTTTCAGTGGTGAACAAATTCTTGACATCAGATTTAATGAAAAAAGTACTTAAATCAAGTTTGAAGTATATGTTGACTAAAAGTCATAGGTTGTTTTTACTATATTGGCAAAACAAGTCCTCAAATATGATAGGAATTCAGATTCATGAAGGCTCTGCCAAAGTATTCTAACATATTGGGCAGTGTTTTATGTCTGCTGCTATAAGTATTTCAGATGCCACCATTCAGATATGTATTAGTATAGTGTAGGACTATTATATTCAAGTAATGAGCTCTGCATACAAACAGCCTGAAACATAAAAAAACATTAAAAGTATATCAGGGCCTCCTGGGTGGCTCAGTAAGTTTGGTGTCTGACTTCATCTCAGGTCATGATCTCATAGCTTATGGGTTCAGGCCCCACATCAGGCTCTGTGCTGACAGCTCAGAGCCTGGAGCCTCCTTTTGATTCAGTGTCTCCCTCTCTATAACCCTCCCCTGCTTGTGTGCACGTGCTTGCTCTCTCACTCAAAAGTAAATAAATATTTTTAAATACTTTAAAATTCACATGGTAAAACCAAATATATAAGCACAAAATATTTGTTTCCCTTAAATATATTTTAAAATTTATATTTTTCTATGTTGTAATATTGTCCTAAGAAGTGGTTTAAAAAAGCCCCTATTTTAATATTGACTGTTATAAGTCAAGAAAAATGTAATATATCAAATTTAATTTTGACTTCATTCTTAGAACTTAAAAAGGAAGTTAGAGAAAATCTAATTCAGCAGCATTTAACTCAGGCTGCCCATTAAAGCTAACTGAGAAATCTCAAATAATGTTTCGTTCTTAATCTGCATCAATTAGTGTAAAAATCCTTAGGGTGGGGTGTGCATGTCACTAATTTCTTATTTTAAGCTCCTCATGTGATTCCAATGTATAGCCAGTGATGAGAACCACTGATCTAATTCAATGTTTTCAAATATAAAGAGGTTAAATGATTTGCCCAAAGATTTTATATTAATTTAGATGACTTGAGAGTTAAGAATAAAACTAAGGAATGGCTTTATATTTTTTTTCTAGTATGTTCTGTATACAACATGGTAAGGAAAAAATTCATTACATTTATGGTGTTAGTACCTTGAATTGTGAAGATCAATGAGTTACATTTGTGATAATAGTGTTTTGTTAATTCCTATAGTTTTCTATTGTGCATTAGTTTTTTTTTTTTTAATATTTTTATTTATTTCTAGGAGAGAGAGAGAGACAGCGTGAGCAGGGGAAAGTCAGAGAGAGAGGGAGTCACAGACTGAAACAGGCTCCACGCTCTGAGCTGGCAGTCAGCACAGAGCCCGACGTGGGGCTCGAACCCACGAACCACGAGACCATGACCTATGCGAAAGTCGGATGCTTAACCAACTAAGCCACCCAGGCGCCCCAATATTAGTTTTGTTTTTATGAGGCAATCCAAAGATTGTACTATGCTGTATACACAAATCTATTTGTAGGGGTTATATCAACACAAATGCAAATAATTCCTGTATCATTGAATTACAAAAGAAAAATCTATCCAATAGAACCATTAACAATGATATAGACTCAGAACTCTAAACCATATATACTCTAAATATATAAACTGATATTAAAATCCCATGATAGTAATAATTAGTATGTTCAATGTGCTCTCCATGTATTTAACATGCTCAACTAAGAAAATATTTGAGGTCACTTGTAATTTTTATTCTGTGTTAGCCTCTCTGCTTTCTCTGGGGACTTATCAAAATGCAATTTGAGAAGAAGTTTCATTAAACTCAAATCAAATTGTGCATTTGACACGCAGAAGCTTAGAAGGCAAAGATAAATAACATAAATCTGCTTCAGCAATAAAATCTTTGATTTGTTTTAAAACCACTGACTTTTTTTGGTGACAGTTGCCAAAGCAGAGAAATATTAAAGTGTTATGAAAGGCAAGATAATTTTGGATTCATTAAAAAAATGAATCTATAAAGGAATGAAAGTTGCTTACAAACATAGTAGAAACCAAGGGAGTCCTTTCTTTTAGCAGTAAGTTGTCCATTACATCGTAAGTAGATTTTTTTCTTTAATGTTTGTTTGTTCTGAGAGGGAGTGCTAGTGGGGGAGGGGAAGAGAGTGGGAGAGAATCCCAAGCAGATTCCATGCTTTCAGCAGATTCTGACATGGGGCTTGATTTCAGGAACTGTGAGATCATGATCTGAGCCAAAATCAAGACTTGGATGTTTAACCAACTGAGTCACCCAATTGCCCTACATCATAAGTATATTTCATGTTTCAGTTTTTATTATCCCTAGAATATCCTTAGCATATCCTTATTAACTCTTATTAGAGTCCAAGTTTTTGTGTTAATATAGATCCAAGTAATAAAGACATATACAACCTCCACTCTTCCATTTATTTTCATCTAGTTCACATAAGGTAGAATCTCCAAATATACTGTAGATCTTACTTTTTTTTTTTACCAGAAACCCCTCATTGTATTTTTTATTTATATGTAATTTACAAAATGATTTTTGAGAAATTGGTCAAATATGTTCAGATGTTTCAAATATTTAACTTTGGGAAAAAAAGTCTTTAAAAATCAAGTTCATATCTTATGTCATTAGATCCAAAGTTACTCAAAAGTTATAATTGTAACACTTTCCCTGATATTCTTTGTTTTCTAAGTACCAGTATTTTCTCAAATTATCACCATGTGTATGAAAAAATATTTCTACATAAGAGGCATAGAGTTATCCTGGCTAATGGTTTAATTATTAAAGGCCAGTATGTGTCTATTTCTCTATTATTGAAGTAGAGTTGACATAAAATGTCATATTGGTTTCAGGTGTACAACATATTTATTCAATTCTGTTAATCACTCAATCTTCACCATCAGTGTAGTCACCATACAAAGTAACTACAATACAATGAATATATTCCCTATGATGTACCTTCCATCTCTGTGATTTATTTTATAACTGGAAGCTTGTACATCTTAATATCCTTTCTTTCACCCATCCCTCCACTCTCCTTCCCTCTGGCAACCATCAATTCCCTGTATTTATGAGTCTTCTGATTTTGTTTTTCTTAGATTCTGCACACAATGTATATGGCATTTGTCTTTCTCCGTCTGACTTCTATCACTTAGCATAATACACTCTAGTTCCATCTGTATTGTCAAAAAAGGCAAGATCTCCATTTTCTTCACCAATATTCTGTTGCATATGTATACATGCATTTTTTAATCTATTGAGAACATTTGGGTTGCTTCTGTATCTTGGCTATTGTCAATAAGGCTGCAATAAACCTAGAGGTGTGTGTATCTGTTTAAATTAATGTTTTTATTCTCTTTGGGTAAATACCCAGCAGTGGAATTATATCCTGTGGTATTTCTATTTTTAATTCCTTTTTGAGGAGCCTCCATAATGTTTTCCAGTTATTGAAACAACATTTCATCCAACAGTGCACAAGGTCACCTTTTGCTCCACATTCTTGCCAATACTTGATAATTCTTGTCTTTGTTATTAACCATTCTAACAAGTGCAAGATGATATCTCATGGTTTTGATTCACATTTCACTGATGAGTGATGTTCAACATCTTTTCACATGTCTGGTGACTATATATACCTTAGAAAAATATTCAGTTCCTCTGCCAATTTTTAATTGGATTTTCTTGGTGTTAAGTTGTATAAATTCTTCATACATCTAGGATATTAGCCCCTTATCAAATCTATCATTTGCAAATATTGTCTCCCGTTCGGTAGATTGTAATTTTATTTTGTTGATGATTTCCTTTGCAGCACAAGAACTTTGTATTTTGGTGTAGTCACATAGTTTATTTTTGCTTTTCCTTCCCTTTTGTTGCCTGAGGGGATGTATTCAAAAATATGTCGCTAAGACTCAGATCTAAAGAGATGACTGCCTATGTTTTCTTTTAGAAATGTTATGGTTGCAGGTCCTACATTTAGGTCTTAATCCACTTTGAGTTTGTGTATGGTATAAGAAGGTGGTCCAGTTTCATTCTTTGTAGCTGTTCAGCTTTCCCAATACCATTCACTGAAAAGACTGTCTTTCCCCTATTACGTATTCTTGCCTTCTTTTTCGTAATCATATAAGCATGTATTTCTGCAATTTCTTTCCTGTTTCATTGATTTCTGTGTCTTTTTATGCCAGTATCATACTGTTTTGAGTACCACAGCTTTGTAGTCGGTCCTGAAATCTGAGATTATGAAAGCACCAGCTTTGTTCTTCTTCATGATTGCTTCAGCTCTTCGAGGTCTTCTGTGGTTCCACACAAATTATAGGATTATTTATTCTAATTCTTTGAAAAATATTATTGGCATCTTGATAGGTATTGTATTGAATCTGTAGATTGCTTTGGGTAGGATGGGCTTAGCAATATTCTTCCAATTGATGAACATAGTATAATTTTCCATTTGTCTCATCTTCAAGGTCTTTCACTTCCTTAGTTAAGATTATTATTAGATACTTTATTCTTTTTAGTGCAATTGTAAATGGGATTATTTTAATTTCTTTCTGCTACTTTGTTATTAGCATAGAAGTGCAACTTATTTCTGTATGCTAAAATTGTAGCCTGCAACTTTACTGAATTTATTCTAATAGCCTTAGTATTTTCTGTATATAGTATCATGTCATCTGTAAATGCAGACAGTTTAACTTTTCTCTAACCAATTTAGATGTTACTGTTTTTCTAATAACTGCAGTTAGGATTTCTAGTACTATGTTCTATAAAAGTGGTGACAATGACATCCTTATTTGTTCCTGATTTCAGAGGAAAAGCTTTGAGTTTTTCACCATTGAGTATGATATTAGCTGTGGGTTTTTCACAGATAGTCTTCATTATAGTGAGATACATTCCTTCTAAACCCATTTTGTTGAAAGTTTTATAATTCATGTTGTATTTTGTCAGTTGTCTTTTCTGCATCTGTTAACATGATCACATGTTTTCCCCTCCTCCTCTTCTTAATGTGGTGTATCACATTTTGCAAATATTGAACCACCTTTGCTTTTGGAGTAAATCCCATTTGGTTGTGGTAAATGTTCCTTTTAATGTATTGTCGAATGTAGTTTGCTAATACTTTGTAGAAGATTTTTGGATCAGTTCATCAGTGGTAGGGCCTTTGTCTGATTTGGTATCAGTGTAATTTTCCCTCATAGTATATATTTGGGAAATTTCCTTCCTCTTTTATCTTTAGAATAGTTTGAGAAGAATAGATGTTAACTCCTGTTTAAATATTTGGTAGAATTCACCTGTGAAGCCATCTGGTCCTAGAATTATTTGGGGGGAGTTTTTTTTTTTTTGATTATCAGTTCAATTTTGTTACTAGTAGTCCATTAAGATTTCTATTTCTTTCTGACTCGGTTTTGGAGGATTATATGTTTCTAGGAATTTGTCCATTTCTTCTAAGTTGTCCAGTGTGTTGGTATATACTTTTTGTGTAGTACTCTCCTACGATCTTCTGTATTTCTGTCATTTGTTCTTTTTTGTTTCTAATTTTGAGTTCCCTTTTTTCTTGAGTCTGGCTAAAATTTATTGATTTCTGTTATCTTTCCAAAGAACTCGCTCTTGGTTTCAACTTTTCTTTTCTATTTTTTAGACCCTATTTCATTTATTTCTGCTATGATCTTTATTTCCTTTCTACTAACCTTGGGCTTTGTTTATTTAGTTATTTTAGTGTAAGGTTATATGTTTTTTACCTGGGATTTTTCTTGATTTTATGGGGTTAGTTTGTATGACTATAAATTTTTCCTTTAGAACTGCTTCTGCTGTAGCCCAAATATTTTGGATCACTGATGTTTTCATTTTCTTGTATCTTTAGGCATTTTACTTCCTCCTTGATGTTTCATTGACCCATTTGCTGTTGAGTAGCATTTTGTTTAACCTCCATGTATTTGTGTTTCTTTCCCCAGTCTTTTTTCTTGTGATTAATCTCTAGTTTCATATCTTTGTGATCAGAAAAGATGCATAATATTTCAATCTTAAATTTGAGACTTCTTTTGTAGCTTAGCATGTGATCTTTCCTAGACAATGTTTCATGTACACTTGAAAATCATGTGTATTCTGTTGGTTTTGGATGGAATATTCTGTATATGTCAGGTCATCTGATCTAATGTGTCCTTCAAAGCCACTGCAATCTTCTTGATGTTCTGTTTGGATGTCCTATCCATTGAGTAAAGTGAGATGTCAAAGTAATCTATTGTTGTATTATGGTCAATTTCTCCCTCTGTTAACATTTGCTTTGTATATTGAGGTGCTCCTATGTTGGATGCAAAGAATTTTACAATTGTTCTATCTTCTTGTTGAATTGATCTCTTTATTATGAAGTGTCTATCTTTTTCTCTTGCTACAGTCTTTGGTTTAAAATCTATTTTGTCTGATAAGTATTGCTACCCAAACGTGTTTTTTTCCCCTTCAGTGTGCATTGTATGTTTCTCCATCTCTTCACTTTCAGTCTGTGATTTTAGGTCTGAAGTAAGTCTTTTGTAGGCAGCATATAGATGGTTCTTAAATTTTTTTGCTTTTGTTTTCTGAGGTTTTTTTTTTTTACACTATCGTCGTAGGTCTTTGGAGTGTTTAGTCCATTTAGATTTAAAGTAATTAATATTAGTTATGTACTGAGAGCCATTTTGAAAAAAAATTTTCTGGTTGTCTTTGTAATTACTTTTTCTTTTGATCTTTTCCCTTGTGGTTTAAATGGCTTTCTTTGGTCTTATGTTTGGATTCCTTTTCCTTTAATTTATGTGTATCTATTATAGATTTTGGACTTGCGGTCACCATTGTGTTCATATATAACACCCTATGTGTTTAGGAGTCTACATTAAGTTGATGGTTACTTACCCTTGAACACATTTTAAAAGCAATAGTGTTTTACTCTCCTGCCATGTTTTGCGTATGTCATATTTTGTATATTTTGTGTAAATTGACTAATTTTTGTCAATCTTTCTACTTTGTGTTTTAACCTCTAGATTGGCTTTATATGTGATTAATCTATCGTTATTTTTTACTAAATGTTTGAGTTAAAAATTTTTAGATTTTGAGATTTTTTTCCTTTTTGTAATTTTCTTCTAGGTATGACTTATATTCTTAAAAGAATTTCCTTTAACATTTCTTCTAAGGCTGATTTAATGATGTAAACTTCTTTGACTTTTGTTGGTCTAAGAAACTCTGTCTCTTAATTATGAATGAAGGATAATCTTGCCAGCTAGAGTACTCTTACTGTTTTGTTTTTTTTTTTTCCTCTTTCAGCACACTGAATATATCCTGCCATTTCCTTCCAGTTTACAATTTTCTGGGGAAAAATCAGCTAATAGCCTAAAGTACTGAAGTACTTTCCTTTGAATGTGACTTTTTATTGCTGCTTTTAAGATTTTCTTTCTTGTAACTTTTTCCATTATTATGAGAGCCTCCTTGGGTTCATCTTATTTAAGGGCTTTCTGTTTCCTGGACCTGGATTTCTGTTTCCTTTCTCAGATTAGGGACGATTTAAGCAATTATTTCTTCAAATACATTTTGTGTTCCTCTTTTTTCCTTTCTCCTTCTGTGATCCCTATAATGTGAATATTATTACACTTGATATTGTCAGAGTTCCCTTATACTTCTTCTTCTTCTTTCTTCTTCTTTCTTCTTCTTTCTTCTTCTTCTTCTTCCTTCTTCTTCTTCTTCTTCCTTCTTCTTCTTCCTTCTTCTTCTTCCTTCTTCTTTCTTCTTCTTTCTTCTTCTTTCTTCTTCTTTCTTCTTTCTTCTTCTTCCTTCTTCTTTCTTCTTCTTTCTTCTTCTTTCTTCTTCTTTCTTCTTCTTCTTCTTTTCAATATGGTTGCTTTCCATTACCCTGTCTTTCAGAGTGCTGATTGTTCTTCTGTACTCTCTCATCTGCTGTTGACTCCCTCTAGTGTATTTTTCAATTCTTATTATTCATCTCTGCCTGGTTCCTTTTTATATTTCCTTTATTGAAGTTCTCACTGAGTTCATTCACCATTTTCTGAAACCTGATGAGTATCATTTTGACCATTACTTGGAACTCTCTATCAGGTGCATTGCTTATCTTCATTTAGCTCTTTTGCTGATGTTTTGTCTTTTATTTTTGACATATTCCTCCATATCCTCATTTTCTTTATTTTCCCCTATGTATTAGGTAGGTTAACTGTGCCTCCTGGTCTTGGAAATAGTGGCCTTGTATAGAAGAGGTCCTGGGGAACCTGGGTGGCTAAGTGGTTTAGCATCAGGCTCTTGATTTCTGCTCAGGTCATGATCTTGTGGTCATGGGGTCAAGCTCATCAGGCTTCATGCTGAGTGTGGAGCATGCTTAGGATTCTGTCTCTGCCCCTCCCCCTGCTCAGAATAACTAAATAAATATAAAAAAGGCCTATGGTGCCCTGCAGTACAATCCATCCTCCATCCCTACCTCCTGACCAGAACTAATGTGCTGCAAAGGTGGAGGTCTTGTGGGCTGCCTGCGCCGTCCTGTAGTGGCTGAGCCAGGTTTATTGTGGGCTTGTTGATGGATGAGACTGCCCTTTAGTCAGCTGGCTGCAATGACCAGTATTGCCTGCTGTTGGTGCACTGGGCAGGGATTTAAAGGCCTGGCTGCAATCACCATGGCTCATTGGTGGGTTTGACTGGCACTCAGGCTAGCTGTCTGACTCTGCCACAGCTTCTAGTATACTGAAGAACAGGGCTTATTTCTTGCTTTGCCTGCTAAGAGGCCAGGCTATAGGAACTGCAGACACACTGGTACACACGGCTATATCCCTTCTTCCCCAGGGCAGGACTCACTGTGGAGTGGCATTGGTCCTGTTTAGGACTGCCTGCTGGGTGTATTAAGGCCACTTTGAAGGGATTTCTGCCAAGGCATATGGGTTCGGTGAGGTGGGTATGCAGGGGAATATTAAAATGGGGCATAGAATACTAGTAACATAGATTGAGAGTGTTAGAACTGGCTCCTGCAAGCATTCAGCTACCTAGGCTTGGCGGATGGCACACACAAAAAAATCACCCCCCAGTACTTTTGTTCTTGAACTTTCCTGTAGTGCCCTGCACATGTTCTAAAGATTAGTCAATAAATCTCCTCCATCCAAGTGCTTTTCAAACTGTTGATTCTCTGCTATGTCTTGTGCCTAGCTACTTCATGTGCTGGCTCTTTAAGGGTGGGAATTCATTTTTCTATCATCTTCTTCCTCTTCTGGAGTTAAGATTAACCAATTTCAAAGCTAGATGTTATAAGGACTCCTCTTCCCAGTGTGGATCCCTAGGGCTGCAGTGTCCAGTGTGGGGATTGATCTTGCTCCTCTGTGTTTGTGATGTCCTTCCTGTTGGTGGTTAGACATTTGGGGGGTTTAGTTCCTGACCATGTCTCTATCCCTCCTACCCATTTAGATGTGGCTTTGTCTCTGCAACAGGCTGTGAAAAGTCTGTTCTACCATTCTTTACATCATTGTAGTTAGTTTCATACTTGTGTTTGTTGTCTTGGTATGTCCATGGGACCAGGGGTGCTCAGGGTCCTACTATTCTACCATCTTCCAAGTAAAGCTTGTGTCAATTTCTCTGTTCTTTAACACTCTATTCCTTGTAACTTCCATTATCAGATCATAAGTAATATTTTGGCCAACTGCAGAATGATGTTGTAAGACTTTTAGAGTAACCACAATTTTATAGAACAAATTCTTTTTTCTTAATGTTTGTTTACCTTGAGAGAGAGCACACATGTGGGAGGGAAATAGGGAGAGAGAGAATCCCAAGCAGGCTCCACACTCAGCACAGAGCCTGACACAGGGCTCATTCCCACAACCATGAGATTATAACCTGAGCTGATATCAAGAGCTAGATGTTTAACTACTAGAGCACCCAAACACTCCACAAATTCTTTGTTTAAATGGTCTGGCTGAAGAGAAATCATATACTTAACTATTTCAAAAGTTTGGCACTTAAAAAATAATGATGACAAAATAAAAAACAAAATTAGAACAACCACAGACAGTAACAAAGCTTTTCAAAAGCAAGTGAGGATGGGACTGAGGCATATAAAAATGATTAACACATTTTTTTATTATAACACATTAAACACAATATTTATTTTATGTACTTTCTCCC
This sequence comes from Proteles cristata cristata, assembly GCA_017311185.1. Classification (NCBI taxonomy): domain Eukaryota; kingdom Metazoa; phylum Chordata; class Mammalia; order Carnivora; family Hyaenidae; genus Proteles; species Proteles cristata. Next base: position 15,155 of record JAESUZ010002788.1, on the reverse strand, counting down.
ACCTATATTTTTATGGCTCTGTTAGCAGATTGACTCCCCAGTATTGGAAAGAAAACCTCAAATGTTTGACAGGATAAAAATGTGCGTCCATGCGCGCGCGCACACACACACACACACACACACACACACACACACACACACCATCAAGGAAGACCACAGATACACAGAAATAATGAAAAGGCAAAAAACTGTTTATACGTCAACCTGTAGGCAGAAGTGGAATTTGGATAATAAAGGAACATGCATTGTGATTGGGTATTTGGGGAATAGAGAGGATATGTAAACAGGAAGAAAAATGGCAGTAATGGAACAGTTTATAGACTTTGGGAAAAATAGGTGAATATACGTTTGAGAATTTGAAAATCTTTTGATAAACTTAATGGAAACAACACTGAAAGCCCTCTTGCCAAACTTTGAAAATAGCATCTAAGCTGGAAATCTTCCTTTGGATATTGGGGAGTTTAGCTGCAAGTTGAGTTTGGCCTCAAGTCCAAGATTAATCTCTAAAGACAGATGCTTGTTTATAGTAGAAAGTATCCTCATTTCCCTCATTTGATAGAAATTTCTTTCTTAACTAAAATTAACAATGTATAGAAAGATTGGGGAAATTTTCATTTTCTTAATGGAAGCCTGACCTATCAGAAATACTTCACTGGTTACATTTTCCCACAACACAGCTCTTTTAATATAATTCCTTGTTCCTTTTTCATACATCTCTGCTATGTTACATGACTTTACTATGTTGTAAGTCAAGATTTGAGGCACTTAAAAAGATTATGGGAACTAGAACAGAGGTAGTGAAGCCAAGACTTACCTTTTGAGGTCAGGCCAACAATCAAATCAACTCAATTTATCAGTTCATTAAGTTATAGGACTTCATTTAACAGATATTACTGAGTCACTCATACAGGCCAAGTAAGGCCAGATACTGCAAGAGCAACAGAAAATGAAATGGAAATATTCCCTACCCTTATGGGCTAAACCTTTTGCTAAAGAAGTCACACAGTAATTAAAAGAGCATATTATGATTTTTAATGTAACAAGTACAGTTCTAATGGGAGGGCATAAAAAGGAGATATAACTTGATACAATGGGAAGAAGGTGAGAAAGCCTCCTGTGATATAAAATAGTAAGAGTGGTAAGGGAAAAGTGGTGGATTGGGACCAGTGTGGGTTATAGGAGTCTCAGGGAGAGAGAATTCCATTTGTAAATTTCTTGAAGGAAAGATACTGGTTTAGAAGACTGAGCATGGGACTCATGGGTTGCTCAGCCAGTTAAGCGTCTGACTTCAGCTCAGGTCATGATCACACGGTTCGTGGGTTCGAGCCCCGCGTCAGGCCCTGTGCTGATGGCTATCTCAGAGCCTGGAGCCTGCTTCAGATTCTGTATCTCCCTCTATCTCTGACCCTCCCCTGCTCACGCTGTTTCTCTCTCTCAGAAATAAACAAAACATTTTAAAAAAGTAATAGAAGACTGAGTATATATATATATATACATATATATATGTATATATATATATACTCACACACATATATGTTATATAACATACATATTTAAAGATGATAAAAAGGTAAGATAAAAGCAGGGAAGTGTGATGTCATAACAGAAACAAAATAATGTTGGGAGCATGTAGGTGGATATGAAAAGTAGCACAAGGGAGTTCCTTCCGGGTGACGGGCCAATTCCATGTCTTGGTTGTAGTAGTAGTTATGTGAGACATGTATAGAAGATAAAATTGCATAAAACTACACATACAAATAAATCATTTAAAATCTGAATATGGTATGTATGTAGTTAATAGTATTCCAGAGTCAGTTTCCTGATTTTGATATCATTGTACAATTACAGAAAATGATGCCATTCAGAGAAGCCCTAGGTATAGCATACAAGGAGCTCTTTGTACTTTGCAACTTCCTGTAAGTCTGTAAATCAAATAAAAAGTTGAAAAGATGAGAATGTTGGGAATAAGGGCATGATTTATAGTGTTTAACAGTGAAGAAGAAAATAAATAAGATGTTTACTGGATTAAGCCTTAAGAAGGTTGGCCATTGACTATCTTTGAAAGAGCAGTTTCATCTGGGTAGTGGGCTGGAAACTACACTGAGCAAGTGGAATTCAGAGTTAGAGATGAACCAACGTAAACAGCATGGGCAAATTTATTTAAGACCACTTTATTAAGAAATAAAGTATGAAGACATAGTTAATTTGGAGACTACTTGATGAAGGGAAGACATCATGTTTTTTGTTTTTGTTTTTAAAGACATGAACATAATACTCTGGTTTCTCTTCAGATGGCATAAATCTTTCACCTTTTAAAGACATGAACATGTGTTTCTTGGTTCCTTCACTTTATTGTCAATATGTAAGGATTCTTTGGGGAGTACATTGTGGGTATTAGACATTTTCAAGTATAATTTTTTTCAAGTATAATTTTATGAATTCAATATTTTTGTCAAGTCAAATATTTTTATTATACAGTGATTTTTTTTATTAAATATAGTTTCTTTAGCCTCTAGCTTTAAAATTTGCTTTGGAATGTATCTTTCACACATACATTCTACGTGGTTTATATAGTTTCATTAGATTTCCTGTAATACAGAAATGTAGAGGGTTTTTTTAAAAAAAAAACCTTATGGGAATTTTTTTTTAATTTTTTTTTTATGTTTTATTTATTTCTAGGAGAGAGAGCGAGACAGCGTGAGCAGGGGAGGGTCAGAGAGAGGAGTCACAGACTGAAACAGGCTCCAGGCTCTGAGCTGGCAGTCAGCACAGAGCCCGACGCGGGGCTCGAACCCACGAACCGCGAGATCATGACCTAAGCGAAAGTCGGACGCTTAACCGACTAAGCCACCCAGGCGCCCCGGGAATTTTTAAATTCACAAATAAAATTAGAAACCTGAGACATTGGAAAAAACATTTCCTTTAGATTTACTTAGTTTACATTTAAGTATTTGATGTTTTTGATACATAGTTTTATGCTTGAGATACATTAATGATACTTTGAGTCTGAAAATTCTTATTCAGCTTTCTTGCTCATTTGCTTTCTAAAAAGAGCCTAATTTTATAATAGTTGACTGGAAAGCTCACCTTCAGTAGCCTTCCATGAAGCCAGAAAATTCAAGTTCTGATCAAAGATATATAGATAAATACTAAGAAGGCTCAACTTCTTTTACAAAAATAGCAAAAGCTAGCTAGGGGAAAGCCCTGTTCCTTTTCATCTTGCTTACATGACTAGAGTTGCAGTAGCCATGTTGGAATCATGGGCATAGTTATATAAAGTTCCTCTGAAAACTTGGCAGAGCAGAAATCTAACAGGAGACTGCTTGGAACTTCCTAGAGCTTCTACCTCAAGCCTACTGACTTGTAGACTTTTTGCTATGTGAGCTGGATCAACACTTTAATGTGAGTTGTTTTCTGTTAGTTGTGTCCCAAAACACAGTGCTACAGGGTGCGACTCTATTTTTCTTCCATAAACATAGCCAGTTGTCTTAATTGTATGTTAATTTCTCATTCCTTTCCTAAATGAATAAATTAAAACATAACCCTTAACATAGATTACTTTCTGTAACACATTGTAATCTACTCTAGGAGTCTCTTGTTCTAAACTTTTCCCTTGTAATTTTAGGCTGATACCATATCAATTTTATCTTCAGATCTTTATATTTGTTTTCATGCAATGTATGCACGTTTACACATATCTTTTAAAAATACATTTATGGACTTGGACAATTTTTCCATATGAAACAAATCATCTTACAACAATAAAAATAACCTATTTGGTTGTAGATCAATTTGTAATTACAGTAAGATAATATCAAGTTTAGGAGCCCTGATAGGTTTATGACTTTATGATATTAGAATTAGCTTTTATAGGTGGTTCCTATGTCTTAGAACCCAAGAATGTGTTACCTTTTCATTTAACTTTTTCTTCTGTTCTAGATTCTTTGAAATGAATTCTTATCTTTTTGATATAAATCTGATGCCTTCCTTGTCAAAGTCAGTATCTTATAGTTGTCCGTTTACTAACTATAATTTTTTTTTCCGGTTTCCATTGTAAAATGTTTGCCTCATTGATATATAGATATATTAAAAATATTTGACAAATTCTATTGATGTTTGTACATATGCTGTCATTTGGTTAATATAAAGATAGCTAACAAATTTGTTTCCAATATGTGAGACATATTTACTTTAATGTTGTCACTAGGCATTCCAATATAATGTTAAGTAGCAATGTTGTGTATTGGCATGCTTATTTAGTTCCTAGTTCCAATGGAAATACTTTCCTTTAGATGTTTCTTTTGATTTTTAGAATAAGAATTTTTTTTTTTTTTTGGAAGAAGGAGAGGGAAGGTGCACACAATGGAGGGGCAGAGGAAGAGGCAAAAAGAGAATCTTGAGAGAGAGAGACTTTACACCCAGCATGGAGCCGAACATGGGGCTCAATATCATGACCTGAGCTGAATCAAAAGTGGGATGCTTAACCGACTGAGCCACTCAGGCATTCCTTAGAATGATATTTTCTATTAGTTGTCTTAAAACACATCATTATCTAAACTATACTTCAGGATAGGATTTTAAAGATTTTATCTATTTATATTCTAGAATAACAGGCTGAATTTTGTCAAATCATTTTCAAATCTTTGATAAGAATGCATAAGTATCACTCATTTTTTCAGTGTTATAAAAGAGTAAAATGATATACATGCAAAACTTGGGAAATGTTAAAAAATGAGTTAATGCTCCTTGCAGCTTGACAGCAACAAATTTGAAACATTAAAGGAAATGGATTTTCTCCTAAAAAATGTGAATTACCATAATGTTACCCTAGAACCAGTACCAAACTTAAAAATTCCATAATCTTATTGGAGAACATAAAAATGAAGATCTCCATTGTGACAAAAAAGGAAACTCTAGAATCAGGAAAAGAATCTATCATTTTAAAGAACGTTCATTTTTCATCTTAGGAAAATATGGAAATCTTTCTAATTGTTTAATAAAGCTAGAACAAATTTAATACCAAAATCTGAAAAGATTGACCAATAAATTTTAAAAAATCAAATATTTCTATGAAAGCCTAAAAGTGTTTAAATCTTAGCAAATAGAATCAATGTGGCAAAATATGGTCTATTAATACAGAATTGTTCTAGAAAGAATCATTTTTCACCCTCCAGAATACTAGCATAATTCATTATAATGACAAATTGAAGAATTGTGCAGATTGTTAATAAATACCCACGAGCCTTACAGAGTTCTATAACTAGAGACCTTCCTTTTCATCAGATCAGCTGTTGTGTGAAGATATGCCAATGTTTGGGGGAAAATGTGTGGTAATTCATGGATCATTGCAAATCTTTCTTTTGATTGAGAATGTCCCTAAAATGTATAATTACTGAACTTCACCTTATTTGAAGGTTTAAGATATGTTTTCAAAAACATTCGTAACAATTCCAGAGTAGAATGTTTTCATTTAAAGCAGCAGAGATTAGGGACTGGAATGCCAGGATTGAAACCCATTTCTTTCATTAACAAGTATGTGAACCAAATTAATAAACCTGTCTATATCAGTTTCTCCATATAAAAATTAATACAGTTCCCATCTCATTGGGTCATTTGCAAGAGTTACATGAAATAACATGAAAACTTCTTAAAATTGTGTGAGGCTCATACTGTTTTATACCCTTACCACTACCATCACCACTAGTACCACTAAAGTGATATTAACTTGAAATCAAATTTGAGTAGCTTGATGTACAGAAAGAACCTACTCAGGAGCTAGCATAATGAGTAGTATATATATATTAAATAGCATTAAATAGTATATATATTAAAACATTCAACTGTCAGGTTTATAAAAATATCCATAGTAAGGAATGGATCTAGGAAATGGTATCTTGAAAATAGAAAAAAAAATATTGAAAGGTTAACAGATGATTATACATATAACCCATTCTAATTAAATGATTTCCTGGCATCTAAATCTGTACATCTATGCCACAAAACTGGTCATTTTTAGATATCCTATAAACACTGCACTTCTGAGTCGCAGTCTGTCACATATCCTAGTTATCCACAAGGCTTAGACTGCAACAGCCTAACAGATTTCATTTTCATTCTGCTCTTGTCTTCATGAATGAATGTAAGCATAATGTGTATGCACATCTTTGATTTAATTGAATAATTGGATTAGAGATTCACTATAACTTGTAATTTTATAACCTTTTTAACTGTCAAATTATAGTCAATATCCTTAGGTTCACTACCATGATAGTAGACCTTAAATAAGAATAGCTGCTTGGACATGGGGAGTTGATCAGTTTCAGGATATGAGAAATCTGTAGAATCTTGAATTCAAAGGATATTTGAATCTTAAGTGATCTAGGAGTTCATTATAGAGAGCAACCAATCTCATATCTACATTGTTTTCCTTTATAATGCTAACCTGACCATCACTCATATGATTCAAGACTAACCTCATGGGGTTGCACCTTGATCCCTAAATATCATATACCCTACTCAGCATTCCTCCCCCACCCCCATTTTTTTTTTAATCTCTTTAATGGTTTTGCTGATGCTGACTTTTCATCTTCTCTACTTTTATACCTTATTGATGAACTGTTCTTGTTTATATAGTAGCTAGTCAAAATTTATCAGTAGTTCATCTGCTTTGTTCTAGGTATATTCTTATCACCCTTCTTAAAAAAAAAAAAAAAGGAAAGTGATTGATCCTGTTTGGATTTTAAGTCAGACCACATGAAATGCAGATAGGTATGGCATTCAAAAACAAAGGATTTTTAGGATATCAAAACTTCTATCTTAAAATACATGAACAATTAGGGGTGCCTGGGTGGCTCAGTTGGTTGAGCATCTTACCCCTGATTTTGGCTCAGGTCGTGATCCCAGAGTTATAAGATTGAGCCACATGTTGGCCTCCACGGATTGTGGAGCCTGCTTCAGATTTTCTCTCTGTCCCTCTGCCCCTCTCCCCTATTTGTGTTCTCTCTCTCTAAATATATATACATATATGTTTATATATGTGTATATATACAAATAACAAAGCATGAACGTTTAAAAATTTCATAGGCTGATAGCCACATTTTGTTCATGGGCATATTATATCTGTTGAAATTTTGGACATGATCAACCATTGGAATTAGAAAAGTAAACCAGGGGTGCTTGGGAGGTTCAATCAGTTAAGCATCCGACTTCAGCTCAGGTCATGATCTCACAGTTCATAAGTTCAAACCCTGCATTGGGCTCTGTGCTGGCAGCTCAGAGCCTGGAGCCTGCTTCAGATTCTCTCTCTCTCTCTCTCTCTCTCTCTCTCTCTCTCTCTCTCTCTCTCTCTCTCTCTCTCCCCTCTTCTGCTCTGTCTCTGTCCTCTCTCAGAAATAAATGTTAAAAGAAAAACAAAGGAAAAAAAAAGAAAACATTCATAACAATTCCAGAAGGATCATAGTTACGTATCTTAATCCGCCTAACCTTCAGTTTCCTCATCAGTGTAATGGAGGTACTAACATGGTTCCTTTATTCCTACAGTTAGTGAAATAAGCACTTTAATTTCTTGGCACAGTGACTTGTACCACACAAATTCTAGGATGCTGCTCTTTCTGCCCTGCTTTATCAGTCTCCACTCTTCAGCTACTTTTACATCTTCCAGAAAGATGCAGAAATCTTTTGTCTGCTCATAACTATTTGGTTGTTCTTGTTGAATATTTCTCCCTTATTTGTTTTATTATAATAGAATCTCAGGAGTAAGAAATAAGTATGTGTGTTGAATCTGTCTTTTGAGATAAGCTATTCCAATATAGATTTAATGTTACCATATACAGTAACATTTGCTAAATCTATGAATGATCTACATCCAATACTTACAGCAGCTCCGTAAGTTGGGTATTATTAGTCTAATTCATAGTTTTATCTGAGTTATATAATTTGATTAAGTGAACTAATAAATTCAAGAATGAAGATTCAAGCCAATATCTTTAACTGTGCAAAATCCATGCTCTATCTATCCTTTGAAACAGAGGACACGTCAGGAGCCTAAATGAAATGCAAGATTATTTTTGCAGTTGGTAGGTCATAGCAATAAAATATTCCTCAAAATACTGCATGTCTTTTTCTGTTTATAAGAAATGGCTGTAAACATAGGAAAGACTCACACAATAATGTGAGGCTTTTTGTTTATTCATATCACCAGTGAGTTTCCCATTACTAAATCTGAGTCAAGTTTTAGTCTCATGTTTTTGTCCTAAATTAAACATTTGACAATTTGATTATTCCTTCCATCAAGAAACACCTTTTTTACTTGGGTTCATTTGGTCGCATTCTCATTTTCTTCCTTGCTGTTACATACCTTCAGTCTTTATTAAGATTAGAGACCCTTAGAATTCAGTCCTCAGACATCTTCTCTATTTAGTTATAATCCCTCTAGGGAACTCATTTATTCTCCATCTATATTTCATCTCTTGCTGATGATCTGAAAATTCTTCTCACCAGCTTGCCTTCTCCCCCTGAAATCCATACTTCTTTATCCAACTGCCTACTGGATGGCCTCCCAACTTAATTCTAATAGAAAGTCTCGACATCTCAAACTTAATGTGTTTAAAAGGAAATCTTATCCTCTGATATTCTGTTATACTGGTAATTTCCTATATCAATTACTGGCAACACTAACCTCCAGTAGCTCAAGCAAACGTCTTCCTTTCTTACACCCACATGCTATATTCTTTTCATCAATTCTACCTTCAAAATATATCTACAACCAGCAACTACTTACCATCTCCATCACTCCTACCCTGCTTGCAAGCACTGTTATCTCTGGCATTGATTAAGGCAATAGACTCTTGACTTGTCTTTCTAATCCCACCTTTGTCTCCATAGAGTCTATTCTCCACACACACCCCCGTTAAAATATATGGCAGATCATGTCATACCAATCCATAGAAACTTCCAATGGCATCCCATTTATTTCAGAGTAAATGTAAAATCCTTATAATGTGATTGTATATTGACATAATTTACTGAAATTCTTTCCCTGCTCTCTCTGCTCTACTTAGCTGCATCTTGAGCTTACCAGGAATACTTCAGTCTTGAAACTTTGCACTTGTGTTCTCTTCACTTGGAATGATGGCTTTTCAAATGTTGGCAGGAATAGTTGTCTCCTTTATTCAAATGTTTGTTTACTTATCCCTTCTCATGAGTCCTACCTAGGCCATCCTATTTACTGCAGCCTCTCTCACAGTGCTCCCATCTTCCCTTAGTTTTTCTTTAGAATTTATCATCTCCTATTGTACTATATAATGATGTATTTTTGTTTCTTGACTCTAACCCTTTCCCCACTTCACCTAATAGACGTATTCTCAGTTTTTACAACAGTGACTTTTATAGTAGATTCAATTAAAGAATGTTGAATGAATAGAGCATTCCATGGACTCCAGATTTTTAATTGTTACTGCTCAGGACTGGTTGCATGAAAATGTGATGCATCATGACTTAAAATATTTTCTTTTTTTTGGATAAGACTGCCTCTAAAACACAGGGCTCAATACCTCTAACTTTTCATTAAAACCATTCTCCAGTGTTTGACATTCTTAAATATACCAAACCTCTATGAGGGTGAGATTCCAATAAAGACCCTATAATGAATTTATTAAAGTACTTTCAAAAGACAAAATGTTGTAAACGTGATAGAGAAGACATAAAATAATCACATTTGGTAGCCTGAATGTATGGAAAAATACTAGACATAACCATTTTTGCCTTTTACCTCATAAAAAAATGCTAGTGACTTGAGAACATAAAAAAGAAAAAAAAAACACCAAACCAAACAAAAAAACCTTTCTAAAATAGGTCAACAAGTTCATTGTCCTTCAAGACCATTCTTTAGCTAATGCTCTAGCCTTTAAAATTGGCTGCTCAATTTTCCACTTTAAGAATCATGAACATCTGCCCACCTGATACCCTCCCCCAAGTACAGCAGGTGAGCCAGCTTCCTAAACAGCAACCCTTGCTTTAATGAACAGAAGTTATATTCCCCAAGATGTTCATTTGGCAGGGATATTGGGCTGTTCTCAGCAATTCTCCAAACTTGCACTTCACACTTCTTTAGTTCTGAAGAGGAAAAAGGGAAAAAACAAGTTCAATGTTTTTCAGTAGCAAAATAAAAAATGTCATAGCACTGAGAGTCTACAAAATGAATTTCTAAGGGCTCTTGCCAGCTTATGGGAACAAATCATCCAAAAAATATACCACTTTGAATTTCATACACGGTTAAGTACTTCCAGTTCAAAATGTTTAGGCTATCTTAAAAAAAACCCAAAACTGTCCCTATTTTGGGCTTATTGTTGACTCAAAGCTATTTCAGAGATTCTGATTTTGCTTGGATGAACTCGGAGTTTGATTCAAATAGAAAATAGGTGTCTTCCTGATTCTGCTTGATGTATTTTAGGTGAATAATTTACACATACCTTTAAAATTACTACTTTAACTTAATATTTCTTCCACAGTTCTTTGGAAAATGTCGAGGAATAGTGATGTTAAAGTTTTTTGTTTGTGTTTTTGGAAAATATTAACTTATTGAATATTTAATGCTCACAAAAATTAGTCTTTATTTCTTAGTTAAGTGGATGGCTAAAGCGATGGCAAATGAGAAAGTAATTAGTACGTTCCAGTGTAAGGAGTTGTAAAGTAGCAGAATGGAAAGAAAGGATGCAGAAGTTACTGCTCTGAAAAGAAAAAAAAAATGTTACTTAAGCCTCCTATTAAGGAAGTTGAATAGGAAGGAAGGGCATAGAAGTTTAGGCATCAGGAGAGTGATAACCAAGGTCGAGACACACGAAACAACATAAGGTATTAGATTTTCCACTGGTGAATGAACCTACTTTTGTGACATTTTGTGAGATCAGTAAACTTACAAAATGTGCATTTTCATTCAACTATTCATAGCATACTTCTTTCTTCCCTTTCTGCCTAATCATGTGTTTACTATATGAAGTTCAAATAGATATTTTGGGTCATGGATAGTGTGTATCAGTTGTAATATTTAGTAAAAAACTTTGGAACTTGCATTTGAAAGAAAGCTATTACCCAGCATTTCAGAACTAAAGAGTTTGTCCTTATATTCCAAACTATTTTTCCAAAAAAAAACTTTGCTCTGGCAATTTTGTTTACATCATTAGTGCCCTGGGAACTATGTTTTAGAAATAAAATATTCTCAGAATTAAAAGTGCATATTTTAAAAAGTGATACTTTCTAAGACAAAACATAAAGGAATAATCTTACATCCTCAGATATCTTCCATCATTTTGAGAGTTTTGAGTCATTAATTTTTGGAATCATCTTAAGAAATCCCTTAAGGTCTTTGATAAGTTCATAGAAAACAATTGTAAGATTTGATATTGATTTAAAAAAAATATTCTTTTCATTGGGAGAAATCAAGACTAATATGTATTAGTCTATATATTCTCTACTTACAGTCTATATATTTATCAGTTAGGGTCCCTTCTTGAAAAGGCACCTGCCGCGATGAAGTGATAATATAGTAATCACTATGTAATTTAAAAAAAAGAAGCACTTTAATACCTGAACATTTACTTTAAAATATTTTACCAAAGTTTAAATTTTTTTAATGTTTTATTCATTTGAGAGAGAGAGAGACAGACAGAATGAACACCAGTGGAGAAGGAGGAGAGAGACAGAGTGAGACAGAACCCAAAGCAGGCTCCAGGCTCTGAACTATCAGCACAGAGCCTGACACAGAGCTGGAACTCACAAACCATGACTTCAGCCGAAGTCAAATGCTTAACGGACTGAGCCACCCAGGTGCCCCATCCACCAGTTTTATAACTGAGAACAATTTCATTGAGCTTTCGAGGCACATTCTTGTTTTTATCAATGGTTCTTTTTGTATAACAGTTGATACTTCAGTTTTTTCTAAATTTCGTATTTGTAAATGAATCTATATTCAAAAATAAGAGTGTGTAAACATTCATTCCTGTTGAATAATATAATAAAGTGGTATTGCTGAGTCATAAGCTTAACTTTAACCTTTTTAGAAACTACTAAACTGTTTTCCAAAGTAGTCATACCATTTGTGTTTCCAGAAGCAACATATGAAACTATATATCTTCACCAACACCAATTGTCAATTCCTGTAATTTTAGTTTACTGATATTCATTTGTTATTTTAACTTGCAGTTCTTTTGTTCACGTCTTATTATTGATGCATTTTTTTGCTGAAATACAAACTCAAAATTCGCTGTATTTTTTAATAGCATGCTTTTTATTGAGTTGTAAGACTTCATATATCTTAGATATAAATCCTCATATATATGTTTTGCAAATATCTTTTCTCTCTCTTGTTCTTGCCTATTCATTTTCTTAATGGGGCCTTTTTTTTTTTTTAATGTTTTATTTATTTCTAGGAGAGAGAGAGACAGTGCGAGCAGGGGAGGGTCAGAGAGAGAGGGAGTCACAGACTGGAACAGGCTCCAGGCTCCGAGCTGGCAGTTAGCACACAGCCCAACGCGGGGCTCGAAGCCACGAACCGCGAGATCATGACCTAAGCGAAAGTCGGATGCTTAACCGACTAATCCACCCAGGCGCCTTTTTTTAAAAGCAAGGTATTTTCACTCTGAACTTCAGTTTATTATTTTTTTATAACTGTTGTGTTCTAAGAATTTCTTGTCTAATCCAAGATTATAGCAATTTTCTGCTTTCTTCCAGAAATTTACAATTTTGGTGATTATATCCTAGGTCTATGACTCGTTTCGAGTTATTTTGTGTGTGGTATTAGGTGAAGATCAAATTTCATATTTATGCATATGGGTATCTAATGGATCAAGGACCACTTATGGAAAAGACTATTTTAGTTTCATTGACTTACTTTGGTATCTTTATCAAAAAGTCAGATGAATGTGTATATTTGGATCTGTCTGACTTACTAATCTATGTATCCTTAATCACATCCTACTGTCCATACTGTCTTATAACTTTATAGTAAGTCTTGAAATTAGATAATGTGGGTCCTTTAACTTTTAGAAAATTGTTTTAGCTATTTTGGACACATTAGATTACCATGTAAATTTTAAAATTAGCTTAAAATTTCCAAAACAAACTGAAATTTTAATTGGAATTTTATTAAATCTATAGATCAATTTATGGAGAATTATCTTTTTTTTTTTTTTACAAATAGTTTATTGTCAAATTAGTTTCCACATAACACCCAGTGCTCATCCCCACAAGTGTCCTCCTCCATGCCCGTCCCTCCCTCCCCCCACATCCATCAGTCCTCAGTTTTTGTCAGCATTCAAGAGTCTCTCATGGTTTGCCTCTCTCCCTTTCCCCCACCATTTCCGCCCTTCTTCTCCCCCTTGGTCCTCTGTTAAGTTCCTCCTAATCCTCCTATACGTGCACACATATGATATTTGTCCTTCTCTGCCTGACTTATTTCGCTCAGCATAACACCCTCAAGGTCCATCCATGTTGCTACACATGGCCAGATTTCATTGTTTCTCATTGCCATGTAGTATTCCATGGTATAGATAAACCACATCTTCTTGATCCATTCATCTGTTGATGGACACTTAGGCTCTTTCCATGTTTTAGCTATTGTGGAGAGTGCTGCTATGAACATTGGGGTACATGTGCTCCTATGCCTCAGCATTTCTGTATCCCTTGGGTAAATTCCTAGCAGTGCTATTGCTGGGTCATAGGGGAGTTCTATTGTTAGTTTCCTGAGGAACCTCCACACTGTTTTCCAGAGGGGCTGTACCAGTTTACATTCCCACCAACAGTGTAGGAGGGTGCCCGTTTCTCCACATCCTCGCCAGCATCTAGAGTTCTCTGATTTGCTCATTTTAGCCACTCTGACTGGCGTGAGGTGGTATCTCAGTGTGGTTTTGATTTGTATTTCTCTGATGAGGAGCGATGCTGAGCATCGTTTCATGTGTCTGTTGGCCATCTGGATGTCCTCTTTGGAGAAGTGTCTGTTCATATCTTCTGCCCATTTCTTCACTGGGTTGTTTGTTTTTCAGGCGTGTAGTTTGGTGAGTTCCTTGTAGATTCTGGATATCAACCCTTTATCTGATATGTCATTTGCAACTATCTTTTCCCATTCGTTGGTTGCCTATTAATTTTCTGGGTTGTTTCCTTTGCTGTGCAGAAGCTTTTAATCTTGATGAGGTCCCAACAGTTTATTTTGGCTCTTGATTCCCTTGTTTTTGGGGATGTGTCAAGTAAGAAGTTGCTGCGGTGGAGGTCAAGGAGGTTGTTTCCTGCTTTCTCCTCTAGTGTGTTGATAGTTTCCTGTCTCACGTTCAGGTCCTTTATCCATTTTGAGTTTATTTTTGTGCATGGTGTGAGAAAATGATCTAGTTTCATTCTTCTGCATGTTGCTGTCCAGTTCTCCCAACACCATCTGTTAAAAAGGCTGTCTTTTTTCCATTGGATATTCTTTCCTGCTTTGTCAAAGATGAGTTGGCTGTATACTTTTGGGTCCACTTCTGAGTTCTCAATTCTGTTCCATTGGTCTATGTGTCTGTTTTTGTGCCAATACCATACTGTCTTGATGATGACAGCTTTGTAGTAGAGGCTAAAGTCTGGGATGGTGATCCCTCCCGTTTTGGTTTTATTTTTCAGGATTACTTTGGCTATTCGGGGTCTTTTGTGGTTCCATACAAATTTTTGGATAGTTCTAGTTTTGAGAAGTATGCTGGTGCAATTTTGATTGGAATTGCATTGAATGTGTAGAGTGCCTTAGGTAATAATGACATCTTAACTATATTTATTCTTCCTATCTATGAGCATGGAATGTTTTTCCATTTCTTAGTGTCTTCTTCAATTTCCTTCATAAGTTTTCTATAGTTTTCCTCATACAGATCTCTTGTATCCTTGGTTAGGTTTATTCCGAGGTATTTTATGGTTTTTTGTGCAATTGTGAATGGGAGCAGTTTCTTGATTTCTCTTTCTGTTGCTTCATTGCTGGTGTATAAAAATGCAACCGATTTCTGTACGTTGATTTTGTACCCTGCCACTTGGCTGAATTCTTGGATCAGTTCTAGTAGGCTTCTGGTGGAGTCTGTCGGGTTTTCTATGTAGAGTATCATGTCATTTGCGAAGAGTGAAAGTTTGACTTCCTCTTTGCCAATTCTGAT